>JAQBSW010009921.1:0-26551 GCA_029291075.1 Eudiplozoon nipponicum | reverse complement strand
GATATAACATTCACTCTCCATCCATCTACGTTACTTGCTGCTCCATATTTGAACTAATTTGTTGCTATGTGCGCAATACCTCACACACCATTGTATACATTAGAGTTCCCGGCTTTAAATAAAATACAGTATATGATAGTCAAGGTTTTAGTTTTAGCATTTTTAAATTTTGATTACCGTGACATAGTAGCAATACAGTTATAACAAATAACAAAAGGTTCGATACTGTCTCTCTCCCCTAAAATATTCTGCATACGAGATGAGATGAGGTATAGGTGAGGTAATGATTGGTCTGCTAATTATAAAAAGTTATATATTGAGTTTAGTTACTGAGACAAATTCTATGATTAAAATAGTGTTGAGTCAAATATATATAAATAGAATGGTTTTGGAACGAGGTTACCACATTTGCTTAAATCTGCTATTGTGATCAGTGTTGTGTTGCCTGATGATGGTGCTGGAAAGTAGGCACCGAAACGTCGCCAGTAAACAAAGATGTGATAGAACCGCATTTCCAATTGAAGTAAAAATGAGTCAACCCGATCAAAGACAAAACAAAATTGGAAATAGTGACAAATCGGATCTTTGTGTAACTGCCCGTGTACAGCTATTACCCGCGCACGCAAAACGCGGCATTGATAACCTGAATGCTTACACACCGCAAAATATTGAGTTCAAAACCTATTTGAGGATCAAATATGATGCGACAGTGGTCAAACATATTCAGATGATGTAATTTTTGGCCTCAATTGATGGGTTCTCACTTGTCCCTTCTTCTTTAAGCCTTCAATTAGCTGATTGTCTGAAAATGACGTTGGATCAAGATTTTCCATTGTTCTTTGACCTAATTTTCGAACCCGAATTTCCAGGTTCATCTTCAGGGTCGACACAATACGCACAGGAGTAAAACACAACTTGTGGCAAATGTGGTATACTCATTCAAGACAGATATATTTATATTTATTTTAATATCCAAAGGTATTTTTAATTGTCTTCCTAATATCCGGTCTTCATACCTAGTCTCTAATAATCAAATGTATACAAAAAAACTTAGCCTTGTCCCCCTCCGCGCACACAACCACCTATAAACATGTGTATTTTACTAAAGTGACATTTTGTTAAATAACTATAAGCACATCTAATGGATTGACATACACGCCAATCCATGATGTTTATATTTAATTTCTGTTCCGGATGCATAGAAAGATCAACAAAATTTTGATTTCAATCCTGCAGTAATCCACACATGCCCCCAGTTTACCTAATCCCATCCAGCTTGCAATCAGTTATAGACCGAGAGAGAGGTTAATAAAACTGTTGAAAGAATGTAAAGTATTATTATTATATAATTTATACAGGATATATGTATTATTGTGTATTTGGTTAGTGTAGACTCCGTATTCGGTCAAAACGATAATAATACTTTACATTCTTTCAACAGTTTTATTAACCTCTCTCTCGGTCTATAACATCATGGATTGGCGTGTATGTCAATCCATTAGATGTGCTTATAGTTATTCAATAAAATGTCACTTTAGTAAAATACACATGTTTATAGGTGGTTGTGTGCGCGGAGGGGGACAAGGCTAAGTTTTTTTGTATACATTTGATTATTAGAGACTAGGTATGAAGACCGGATATTAGGAAGACAATTAAAAATACCTTTGGATATTAAAATAAATATAAATATATCTGTCTTGAATGAGTATACCACATTTGCCACAAGTTGTGTTTTACTCCTGTGCGTATTGTGTCGACCCTGAAGATGAACCTGGAAATTCGGGTTCGAAAATTAGGTCAAAGAACAATGGAAAATCTTGATCCAACGTCATTTTCAGACAATCAGCTAATTGAAGGCTTAAAGAAGAAGGGACAAGTGAGAACCCATCAATTGAGGCCAAAAATTACATCATCTGAATATGAAGGAAGTTCAAGATTTTACCGACCTATGAGTGCTATCAATTGTCCCGCACAAGAAAAATGCGGTCAAATCCACAAGTGATTTATTAAATAAATAAAACACGAAATAATTTCGTTTGAATAGAACAAAAATGCCCACACAAATAATAGTGTATTTTTATAGAAAGAAAACTAATTGCATAATTGAGTGTACGTTTATTGTGGATAATAACAGATTTACTTTGAGAATACCTATTTGCGTATTAAAATCCTTCAATTATATCCATTCGGGGTTATCATTTGATTAATTGAATGAATACTAGTCTTGTTTTCAGTTCTCCTTGTATTTTGTTGCTTGTAGCTATTAGTTGTTGATTTGTGAGTGTTTATGCATGCCTGACTTGGCGTTTAAGAGATCGCTCTTACGGCGGGTCAGATTTTGATTAGGCTTTCGCCTTGTTGGGTGTTGCGTGTTCGAATGATTTTCCTCGCATGTTGTCAGCTGTGCAACAGTGGTCATAAATTGTCCTTTGTCTCCTCGGTAATATGAGAAAAAAGAATCACAATCCATAGAATAACATTTATTAATAAATCATATTTATACTGGCATCTACAGCCATTAATCTGAATTCGTGAATACTTTCGCTGATCCAATCCCAACAGTAAATTTGTCGTAGCCAATCCCCTCTTAGCTGTGTCTGCCTTTATTTTGCGTCATCTAGACTGTTTCGTTTGTGCAACGTCATGTGGTGTGTCATCGCTTTCACTGTGTATGTGTCCGCAATTAATGGGTGGGTCGTATTTTGCGGCACATGCTATGTTTTTGTTTCTGACCAATTTGATTTCTTTTTTAATTACTTTCTGCACATTTATGCAAGGATAAAGCTTATTAATTGCAATAGCCTCAACTGCCACAAGCATTTTTTACGATTTTGCCTTGTACGGAACTAAAAAATGATTAATAATATTAGCATGACCTGTGAGTAGTACATGCTCACAAATAGCTGATATTTTTGCAGGAGCTGCACCCATATTTAATATCTTTTGAGGGAAGTGCTGATTTATTCTAGTTTATAGCTTCTTTCTCTAACACTATGGCTATTGTGTTAGTAACCGATACCAACATTATTGTACCGAAAAGGTACATGGTACTAACACTGTGGTTTCCGAGTCGGAACATGGTACCAACATGACGGATATCAATTTATGCTATAGTTCATCGAAATTGAGAATTACAACAATTTCTGAACACCTGTTACTCCAGTAAATCCATACACCCTGGCCTTGATCGATATCAGTTATCAAATTTTGCGGTAAGCATGACATCATTCAATTCAATATATAACAGTTAAATAATTGCAGGTTTACACATTCGTCTAGGAGATTGTACCGTCCTATTATCCTACATTCCCCACCCAAATATATAGTGGTTAAAGGGCGTTATACCGGCTCCTACTGATGAGTCGCCAGTAAGCACGAAACGAATGTGCATGAGATTACACTTTCCGTTCATGCTGCCTTTGGTTTATCCTTCTGGTCACAACTGAACTAATTTGTTACTAGGTTCGCAACACCTAATACATACTTGCATATATTTAGCTCTCCGCAACAAACAGTATTTAACTGTTATAAATTGACGTGGATATTTGTTTTAAGGTCACCCCCGTCTGTAAACCGTGAATATCAGCGTATCCTGGTAAGCTTAATTAATATAATATATAAAATGCAAGTAATTTAATGATATTATGGCTGGTTTATTAAATATTGAGGATACAGAGCAGTTAGCAAGTGGACTTAAGGATTGTAGCTTAAAAGATAGTTCAGAGGAACTTAAGTGTTCCAAATTAGATGATCATACCGCATATATGGATTTTCCGGGCCTGGCATCCCAGAGACTCTCTTATGGTAGTGACCAAAGGGCCTCTACAAAAAATGGCGACCGCGCCAGGATCCTCTATGCGGAAAGATATGATGTAGATGATCGTTTTTGCCGCAATTCTATGGATAGCAATGTTAAGCTTAATATGTACAGACCAGACAACCATTCTGAATGGGTCGAAGAAGCAAAATTTTATTTTAAACTAAAACGGATGACCGACCCTATAGAAAGGTTTGCCTCGGCCTGGTGGTGCTTACCTGAGCCATTAAAAAAGAATCTGTTTAGACTCAGGAATTTTGTTACTGAGAACGAACCAGAAAATGCATTTGAGCTTCTAGTAGAAGAACTCCATGGACGATATCAACCCGAGAGGATTGAACGGATGACTGACTTATTACGTCAGGAAAAGATGGGAAATCTACTTCCATCTGAATTTTATGACAGACTTATTTCAAAATCCATCGGGCTTGATATATCTGAGGAAGTTATAAACAGTATATTTGTAGCAGAATTGCCTGCTAGACTAAGAGCCACCTTGGATGTCTATGATACATTGGAACTAGAGTGGCCAAAGAAGCTCAAAGGGTTGGACAAAGTGTATCGTCAGAAGGAACCTAAGGTGTATGCAGTAACAGCAGATTCACGCCTGGAGCAGCAACTCAGACATCTCTCAGAGAGACTCCTGACCGTAGAGAATGAATTAAGTACCCTCCGCAGGGATGTGGGTTGGATAAAAAGCAATAAGGAAAGTTCCAACAGAGGTAGGGTAAATTCTCGGAGTCAACGTTCAAATTCCAAGCATCGGAGAGGCGAATCGCGTGAGGGTGTACAAGGACCACGCGAGTGGTGCATTTCGCATCGTAAATACGCCGAGTTTGGAAAATGTCAGGAGGGGGATGCACGTTTCCAAAGTTGGGTGGTCCCCGATGGAAAGGAAGTAGTCTTCCTGTAGCCTGGTCTAAGCTGCCGGAAAACTAGTGGAGCCCCCGCTAATAGGAGCCGTAGGAGGGGGTTGCGCATGCAAGGCTCCAAGGTATGCATATTCGAGGCATACTAAAATCATCGAAGTTAGGTTCGGAAGCTTCGATGGAAGAGACGCGCGGTAATACAGTCCGTAAATCTGTTAGATTTCGGCTGGAAGGTAATCTTAAAGAGGTTGCTGGTTATAGCAACAATAAGTTCGTTATAACAGATGAACTTAGCGGGTTAAACTTCTTAATAGACACGGGTGCAGAGGTGAGCATAGTTCCATCCGATGTGGTGGAAATAGATAGCCCCACAATCGATTACCAACTATGGGCTGCTAATGGAAGTCCAATTGAGGTTAAGGGGGTTAAAGAATTGTCAGTGACATTGGGGCAGAAATCTCCATTTACATGGAATTTTCTGGTCGCTGATATAAAGGATAGCATCATTGGGATAGACTTTTTGATCCATTTTAATCTCGCTTTAGATCCCAAATCTAGGACCATTGAACAAGGCAGTGGGATACTGACTTATGCTGAGACTGGGACCTCAGTAGTTAGGTCAGTAAGACTACCCAGACCCGTCGTCGCAGATGACTTGGTGGATGTCATCGAGAAACACCTGGCCGTGTTTCTGCTATTCAATGCTAAACGCAAGGGTTTAAAGACAGCCATAGAACACCAAATCGAGTTGGTGAAATCACTACCTTGTTCGCCGAAGGCTCAACCGTTAGCACAACATAAGCAGCAGGTTGCTATTGAAGGATTTAAGCGGTTGAGAGAAGAAGGAATTTGAAGGCGTTCAAATTCCAACTTTGCATCTTCAATAGTAGTTGTTCCCAAACCTGAACCAGGTCAATGGAGGGTTTGTGGTAACTATCGTCTATTGAATTCGGGAACGAAAAGTGATTCGTATCCTCTACCGAACCAGAGTACTTTGCTCAGGGATATAATGTGGTATGAGGTATATACAACGTTAGATCTTCAGAAGGCGTACTATCAAGTACCTATGGAGGCAGAATCTATACCGCTCACAGCAGCGCGATTCCTTGGAGGAAGATCGCATGAAATCTTTTGGTTTGAAGAATGCAAGTCAGATGTTCCAGCGTCTGAGGGAGGAAGTTCTTCAAAACTGTTCATTTGCTAGAGTGTATATAGATGACATCATTATATATAGTCAATCAAAGGAGGAACACCAGGAGCACTTGGACGTCGTTTTTTCTATGCTGGAACATTATGGATTGGTAGTGAAACCAGAAAAGAGCAGGATTGGTTGCTCTACCGTGTAATTTCTTGGACACACCATTTCCAAGGATGGAATCAAGCCCTTGGAAGATAAGGTACAAGCAATCAAGGATGTGCCAGAAACCAGAACTGTACGCCAGTTGCGTAGATTTTTGGGCATGATTAGCTACTATCGTCGTTTCATACCAGGTTTAGCTGGAATTTTGGGGTCGCTAACTCGACATCTAGTTCGTGAACGGAGCACGATCAAGAAGTCCTGGCCTATTAATTTTAGCCAAGACGACAAGGAAAAATTCCAGAGGGCCAAAGATCTGTTAAGCTAAATAACCACATTAGCACCTGTGGATTGGACTAAGCCGTTTGAGCTGGTCACAGATGCTTCTGATGTAGCCATAGGGGCAGTGTTACATCAACGGTATAATGGTATAGTCAAGCCGATTGGATTCTATAATCGGAAACTCATAAAATATTTAGGATACAGAGCAGTTAGCAAGTGGACTTAAGGATTGTAGCTTAAAAGGTAGTTCAGAGGAACTTAAGTGTTCCAAATTAGATGATCATACCGCATATATGGATTTTCCGGGCCTGGCATCCCAGAGGCTCTCTTATGGTAGTGACCAAAGGGCCTTTACATCAACTGCCACAAGCATTTTTTACGATTTTGCCTTGTACGGAACTAAAAAATGATTAATAATATTAGCATGACCTGTGAATAGTACATGCTCACAAATAGCTGATATTTTTGCAGGAGCTGCACCCATATTTAATATCTTTTGAGGAAAGTGCTGATTTATTCTAGTTTATAGCTTCTTTCTTGATCCACCGATTTCCTAAGCGGTGCAGGCACATTGAAATTTGTATACAGATAATTATGTGGACATCACAGAGAGGCTGTCTTTTTCATTATTTTGCATATGTTTTGTTGTGTTGAGCACAACCTTCATATGAATTGACTGAAACTGTGCTTTAGTCGCTCGAATTACTTTTCTTTTCACGATCTCAGCTAAAAGATGACCTCCAAAGGGAGCACTTAGTATTAATCTGTGAGGTAATTTGTTTTCCTCTATTTTATTTCGTTACCTCAAACTATATTCGATAAACCAGTCGTGATTGTCATTACTTCTCAACGTTTCCCGAGCAGGTTTACTTAATATAGGTATATAGTATATATATATATATATTGAGTATATATATATAAATATGAGCAGGTATATATATATATATATATATATAGTGAAGCAAGTTGAAATCCCATTGTCGAAGACTTTATATGAAGTCGGCTTCACTACTGCAGGTTTACATAATGGTATAGGAGATTGTACTGTCCAATTTTCACACATTCCTCCACCAAATATATAGTGTTTAAAGGGCGTAATACCGGCTCCCACTGATGAGTCTTCAGTAAGGACGAAACGAAAGTGCACGAGATTATACTTTCCGTTCATACTGTCTTTGGTTTATTCTTCTGGTCACAACTGAACTAATTTGTTACAAGATGCGCAACACCTAATACATATTTGCATATTTATATATTTGTACCGTCCTATTATTCCACATTCTTCTACCGAATATATAGTGGTTAAAGGGCGTAATACGGCTCCTACTGATGAGTCGCCAGTAAGCACGAAACGAATGTGCATGAGATTATACTTTCCGTTCATGCTGCCTTTGGTTTATCCTTCTGGTCACAACTGAACCAATTTGTTACTAGGTTCGCAAAACCTAATACATACTTGCATATATATTAGTTCTTCGCAACAAAAAAGTATTTAACTGTAATATATTGAATTGAATGATGTCATGCTTACCGCGAAATGTGATAACTGATATCGATGAAGGCCGAGTGTATGGTTTAACTGGAGTAACAGGTGTTCGGAAATTGTTGTAATTCTCAATTTGGGTGAACCTAAGCATAAATTTATATCCATGAGTTTGGTATCATGTACCGACTCGGAAGCCATAGTGTTAGTACCCGGTACTCATCGATTTCAAAAAGTTATCGGTTACTAACACAATAGCCATAGTGTTAGTATCCTTTACAGACTCGGTATATATATTATATAGTGTGAGTTAGCATTGATGTCGTATTGTCGTTGACTTTAGATTATGTTAGCTTCACTAATACAGGTTTACACATTCGTCTAGGAGATTGTACCGTCCTATTATTCCACATTCTTCTACCAAATATATAGTGGTTACAGGGCGTAATACCGGCTCCTACTGATGAGTCGCCAGTAAGCACGAAACGAATGTGAATGAGATTATACTTTCCGTTCATGCTGCCTTTAGCTTATCCTTCTGGTCACAACTGAACTAATTTGTTACTAGGTTCGCAAAACCTAATACATACTTGCATATATATAAGTTCTTCGCAAAAAACAGTATTTAACTGTAATATATTGAATTGAATGATGTCATGCTTACCGCGAAATGTGATAACTGATATCGATGAAGGCCAGAGTGTATGGTTTAACTGGATTAACAGGTGTTCGGAAATTGTTGTAATTCTCAATTTGGGTGAACTTTAGCATAAATTTATATTCATCAGGTTGGTATCATGTACCGACTCGGAAACCATAGTGTTAGTATCCGGTACTCATCGATTTCAAAAGAGGTATCAGTTACCAACACAATAGCCATAGTGTTAGTATCCTTTACTGACTCGATATATATATATTATATAGTGAGTTAGCATTGAAGTCGTATTGTCGTTGACTTCAGATTATGTTAGCTTCACTATTACAGGTTTGGCTAATATTCGTTTAGAGATTGTAAATTGTCCTATTATTCCACATTCTTCTACCGAATATATATAGTGGTTAAAGGGCGTAATACCGGCTCCTACTGATGAGTCGCCAGTAAGCACGAAACGAATGTGCATGAGATTATACTGTCCGTTCATGCTGCCTTTGGTTTATCCTTCTGGTCACAACTGAACTAATTTGTTACTAGGTTCGCAAAACCTAATACATACTTGCATATATATTAGTTCTTTGCAACAAACAGTATTTAACTGTAATATATTGAATTAAATGATGTCATGCTTACCGCGAAATGTGATAACTGATATCGATGAAGGCCAGAGTGTATGGTTTAACTGGAGTAACAGGTGTTCGGAAATTGTTGTAATCCTCAATTTGGGTGAACTTTAGCATAAATTTATATCCATCAGGTTGGTATCATGTACCGACTCGGAAACCATACTGTTAGTATCCGGTACTCATCGATTTCAAAAAAAATAGAATAGAATAGAATATCTTTATTTGGATTCAAACCACACATATTCCATCAAATAATAAAATTGGAAATTGTACAATATATAAAAAAGAAATCATCACATCACAATAAATGTGCAATTAATATCATATAGATAGGTATATCTCGCTAGTTGTACAATACGATATATCAATATCAGAAAGTTCGACTGAAAAGAATAATATATACATTATCAAATTAGGAAAAATTAATGTATAATTCGAGTGTAACATTATGCAAAAATTGAGAACCATGACTAGTAATTGATTTTATGTAATGTTAACTAATTAGAAGAAATAGTGCATAATATTTCAATTATAACAATATAAAACTTGGAAATAAAAATCTCTAGAAAATCTGTTTTCGATAACAATTATCCTTGTCTTTTATTCAACCATGAGAAAGTATTATCATAATCAAAAGAATAACAAATATCAGCAGAATTGCAGACTTTTTCAAGTTCAGTAGATAAAGATTTAAAAGACATCTTAGATGGAGGCATTTCTCTAAGCCCCTTCGGCAATTGGTTATAAATTTTGTAGATTTTATAGAAAGAGAATAACTTGCTCGCTACATTCCCCACCAAAGGAGGAGATATTGCCAAATGTCCAGATCTAGTTCCAACTTCATGACTCTTTCTTATCGGAGTCATATAGGCACCAGTCCACTGGTTCAAATGGAAAACTTTTATACAATAACACATCCTCCGAAACCACAGTGATTGCAATGACACAAACTGTAATCTAGAGGCGTATATAATGCAAGAAATAGGACTAATATGTTTCACAACCTTTCTTTGTACAGCTTCTATATTATTAGACAAACCCTTTTTTAATGGATTCCAAGTAGCGATAGAATATTGTAGTACCGGTCTAATCTATATTATATACATTTGAAGTTTTATATCATTTGATAAGATATTTCGATTTATTAGTGCCCATCTTTTCTTGGCACTGCCTACTATACTTTCAATATGTCTCTCAACAGAAGCTGTAAATTGAATAGTTATGCCTAAATTCTTAATTTCTTGCATAAGTTTAATCTCAAACACATCATTAATAACAGCATCATGAAAATAAACATAATTAAAGTCTGTTCTGTTACCTATTTTTAAAGCTTTCGTCTTTTTATTGTTTATTCTCAGCCCTAGTGTGATCAAATATTTAATCAAATCATACAAATCTAATGTCACATTATTTTTTGAGAATTCGACATTCTTTGGATCAATTGGGAAGATTATTTTTAAATCATCAGCGAATTTGCAAACTCGACCGTTAAGGATCTTAGTTTCCAAATTTGCAAATACAATTTTAAATAAAATTGGCCCCAAGCTTGATCCCCGTGGAACTCCACTCGTTACTCGTTTCGATTTTGATATCAAATCGTTTACTTGAATACTCATTCGTCGATTATATAGATAGTATTTAAGTAATCTAGAAATATTTGGATCAATATTCAACAAACTAATCGCATTCAAAATAGCATCAAAAGATATAGAGTCAAAAGCTTTTGAGATATCTATAAATACAATTAATGCATCTAACTTATTCTCGTCTAATGTGATTACATGTTTCCACATGGAAAGCATATTGGTAGTTGTCGATCTATCTTTCGTAAAGCCATGTTGACATAGGTCAAAATCAGCCGGTAACATACGTTCTAAATGATCTAGTATCAATCGTTCTATTATCTTCAAAAACGAAGGGATAATAGAGATTAATCTATAATCACTAGCACACGTTGGCTTAATTACCTTTGGCAACGGCTTAGCCACTATCGTTAGTATATCGATTGGTAATTTCCCATCCTTTAAAATTATATTTATGAAGTTGCAGAGTACATTCATAAATTTTAAAGGTAATTGAAGCAAATTATCAATCGAAATACCAAGGTGATCTTTTTGTTTTTTTGATTTGATTTTTAACATCAATTTTATCAATTCATCACTGTCAATAACAAGTCCCGGTTCCTGGTCTCCCAAAGAATCAGATGGTTCTATAAAATCTCTCCCATTCTGTGGATTGCATATCAAATTGCCAAATACTTCCTCCAATTCACAGAGAAATCCATACTCAGTTTTATCCACAGGTAGAATAAGCTTTAACTTTTCCTTGTATTTACTGTAATCTGTGAGGAGTTTGAATCCTAATCTAGGATTACTCTTCATTTTGGCCAAAATAATTCGTTCTGATCTTTGACGGATTATTAGCAGTGATGAATTAATTTCCTTATCAATGGAATCTAATCTCATTTGTTTAATACTATTAATAAGACTACACTTTATTATATTATCTCGTTTAATTCTTAGTTTACACAGTTTCCTATTAATTCGTTTCGGTATAATGTCCTTAAACGTAGCTGCCTGAAATAAAATAGATAATAACGATGAAACAGAAGAAACAAATTCATCAGTATTCAAGAAATAAAAACTCTCATAATCAATCTGTATACTTAATTCTCTAAAAAAATTCCAGTTGATTCTGGAACAGTGCACGTGTGCATTTTTAAAACTTAGTTTCTGTGTTATGCCACTCAAGATGTTCCATTGTAAAATAATTTGTTTGTGATCCAATTCTTTGAAATAATTGACAACATCATAACTGTGCGATTTTACCATTTCAATTTCTAAGTACACATGATCTAAGCATTGCGAACCTCTAGTTGATTCCTTTATAATCTGCTTGAGATCATGGTTAGAAAAAAAATTGGTTATTTCACAGTCCTGTAATTTATTAAAGTCACCTACCACTACATTGTAGCCATGGCAGTCAAAGATAGATTGAAGAGAATTAGTAAATGTTTGATCATCAAATAAAGTAGCATACGGCGGTCTGTAAACCGCTGTTAAGATCAGATTATCAAATTGTATAGATAGGAAATCAATGATAGCATTATCATCACTAATATGTAAAATTTTCGCCTTAAATACCGATTTACTATAAATAAGTACTCCTCCACCTCTTTTATCCAGCGATCTCTCCTTTCTGAATAAAGAATATTGAGGAATATCAAATTCATGACTTTTAATATCCTTATTAAGCCAAGTTTCAGATAATAAGGTATCAGTTACTAACACAATAGCCATAGTGTTAGTATCCTTTACAGACTCGGTATATATATTATATAGTGTGAGTTAGCACTGAAGTCGTATTGTCGTTGACGTTTAGATTATGTTAGCTTCACTATTACAGGTTTACACATTCGTCTAGGAGATTGTACCGTCCTATTATTCCACATTCTTCTACCAAATATATAGTGGTTAAAGGGAGTACTACCGGCTCCTACTGATGAGTCGCCAGTAAGCAGGAAACGAATGTGCATGAGATTATACTTTCCGTTCATGCTGCTTTTCGTTTATCCTTCTGGTCACAACTGAACTAATTTGTTACTAGGTTCGCAAAACCTAATACATACTTGCATATATATTAGCTCTTCGCAACAAACAGTATTTAACTGTAATATACTGAATTGAATGATGTCATGCTTACCGCGAAATGTGATAACTGATATCGATGAAGGCCAGAGTGTATGGTTTAACTGGAGTAATAGGTGTTCGGAAATTGTTGTAATTCTCAATTTGGGTGAACTTTAGCATAAATTTATATCCATCAGGTTGGTATCATGTACCGACTCGGAAACCATAGTGTTAGTATCCGGTATTCATCGATTTAAAAAAGGTATCAGTTACTAACACAATAGCCATAGTGTTAGTATCCTTTACAGACTCGGTATATATATTATAGTGTGAGTTAGCATTGAAGCTGTATTGTCGTTGACTTTACATTATGTTAGCTTCACTATTACAGGTTTACACATTCGTCTAGGAGATTGTACCGTCCTATTATTCCACATTCTTCTACCAAATATATAGTGGTTAAAAGGCGTAATACCGGCTCCTACTGATGAGTCGCCAGTAAGCACGAAACGAATGTGCATGAGATTATACTTTCCGTTCATGCTGCCTTTTGGTTTATCCTTCTGGTCACAACTGAACTAATTTGTTACTAGGTTCGCAAAACCCAATACATACTTCCATATATATTAGTTCTTGGCAAAAAACAGTATTTAACTGTAATATATTAAATTGAATGATGTCATGCCTACCGCAAAATGTGATAACTGATATCGATGAAGGCCAGAGTGTATGGTTTAACTGGAGTAACAGGTGTTCGGAAAGCGTTGTAATTCTCAATTTGTGTGAACTTTAGCATAAATTTATATCCATCAGGTTGGTATCATGTACCGACTCGGAAACCATAGTGTTAGTATCCTGTACTCATCGATTTCAAAAAAGGTATCAGTTACTAACACAATAGCCATAGTGTTAGTATCCTTTACAGACTCGGTATATATAATATATAGTGTGAGTTAGCATTGAAGTCGTATTGTCGTTGACTTTAGATTATGTTAGCTTCACTATTACAGGTTTACACATTCGTCTAGGAGATTGTACCGTCCTATTATTCCACATTCTTCTACCAAATATAGTGGTTAAAGGGCGTAATACCGGCTCCTACTGATGAGTCGTCAGTAAGCACGAAACGAATGTGCATGAGATTATACTTTCCGTTCATGCTGCCTTTGGTTTATCCTTCTGGTCACAACTGAACTTATTTGTTACTAGGTTCGCAAAACCTAATACATACTTGCATATATATTAGCTCTTCGCAACAAACAGTGTTTAACTGTAATATATTGAACTGAATGATGTCATGCTTACCGCGAAATGTGATAACTGACATCGATGAAGGCCAGAGTGTATGGTTTAACTGGAGTAACAGGTGTTCGGAAATTGTTGTAATTCTCAATTTGGGTGAACTTTAGTATAAATTTATATCCATCAGGTTGGTATCATGTATCGACTCGGAAACCATAGTGTTAGTATCCAGTACTCATCGATTTCAAAAAAGGTATCAGTTACTAACACAATGGCCATAGTGTTAGTATCCCTTACAGACTCGGTATATATATTATATAGTGTGAGTTAGCATTGAAGTCGTATTGTCGTTGACTTCAGATTATGTTAGCTTCACTATTACAGGCTTACACATTCGTCTAGGAGATTGTACCGTCCTATTATTCCACATTCTTCTACCAAATATATAGTGGTTAAAAAGCGTAATACCGGCTCCTACTGATGAGTCGCCAGTAAGCACGAAACGAATGTGCATGAGATTATACTTTTCCGTTCATGCTGCCTTTGGTTTATCCTTCTGGTCACAACTGAACTAATTTGTTACTAGGTTCGTAAAACCTAATACATACTTGCATATATATTAGCTCTTCGCAACAAACAGTATTTAACTGTAATATATTGAATTGAATGATGTCATGCTTACCGCGAAATGTGATAACTGATATCGATGAAGGCCAGAGCGTATGGTTTAACTGGAGTAACAGGTGTTCGGAAATTGTTGTAATTCTCAATTTGGGTGAACTTTAGCATAAATTTATATCCATCAGGTTGGTATCATGTACTGACTCGGAAACCATAGTGTTAGTATCTGGTACTCATCGATTTCAAAAAAGGTATCAGTTACTAACACAATAGCCATAGTGTTAGTATCCTTTACAGACTCGGTATAGATATTATATAGTGAGTTAGCATTGAAGTCGCATTGTCGTTGACTTTAGATGATGTTAGCTTCACTATTACAGGTTTACACATTCGTCTAGGAGATTGTACCGTCCTATTATTCCACATTTTTCTACCAAATATATAGTGGCTAAAGGGCGTAATACCGGCTCCTACTGATGAGTCGCCAGTAAGCACGAAATGAATTTACATGAGATTATGCCTTCCGTTCATGCTGCCTTTGGTTTATCCTTCTGGTCACAACTGAACTAATTTGTTACTAGGGTCGCAAAACCTAATACATACTTGCATATATATTAGTTCTTCGCAACAAACAGTATTTAACTGTAATATATTGAATTGAATGATGTCATGCTTCCCGCGAAATGTGATAACTGATATCGATGAAGGCCAGAGTGTATGGTTTAACTGGAGTAACAGGTGTTCGGAAATTGTTGTAATTCTCAATTTGGGTGAACTTCAGCATAAATTTATATCCATCAGGTTGGTATCATGTACCGACTCGGAATCCATAGTGTTAGTATCCGGTACTCATCGATTTCAAAAAAGGTATCAGTTACCAACACAATGGCCATAGTGTTAGTATCCTTTACAGACTCGGTATATATATTATATAGTGTGAGTTAGCATTGAAGTCGTATTGCCGTTGATTTTAGATTATGTTAGCTTCACTATTACAGGTTTACACATTCATCTAGGAGATTGTACCGTCCTATTATATCACATTCTTCTACCAAATATATAGTGGTTAAAGGGCGTAATACCGGCTCCTACTGATGAGTCGCCAGTAAGCACGAAACGAATGTGCATGAGATTATACTTTCGTTCATGCTGCCTTTTGTTTATCCTTCTGGTCACAACTGAACTAATTTGTTACTAGTTTCGCAAAACCTAATACATACTTGCATATATATTGGTTCTCCGCCATAAAAAGTATCTAACTGAAATATATTGAATTGAATGATGTCATGCTTACCGCGAAATGTGATAACTGATATCGATGAAGGCCAGAGTGTATGGCTTAACTGGAGTAACAGGTGTTCGGAAATTGTTGTAATTCTCATTTTGGGTGAACTTTAGCATAAATTTATATCCATCAGGTTGGTATCATGTACGACTCGGAAACCATAGTGTTAGTTTCCGGTACTCATCGATTTCAAAAAATGGTATCAGTTACTAACACAATGGCCAGTGTTAGTATCCTTTACAGACTCGGTATATATATTATATAGTGTGAGTTAGCATTGAAGTCGTATTGTCGTTGACTTCAGATTATGTTAGCTTCACTATTACAGGTTTACACATCCCTCTAGGAGATTGTACCGTCCTATTATTCCACATTCTTCTACCAAATATATATTGGTTAGAGGGCGTAATACCAGCTCCTACTGATGAGTCGCCAGTAAGTACGAAACGAATGTGAATGAGATTATACTTTCCGTTCATGCTGCCTTTGGTTTATCCTTCTGGTCACAACTGAACTAATTTGTTACTAGGTTCGCAAAACCTAATACATACTTGCATATATATTAGATCTTCGCAACAAACAGTATTTAACTGTAATATATTGAATTGATGATGTCATGCTTACCGCGAAATGTGATAACTGATATCGATGAAGGCCAGAGTGTATGGTTTAACTGGAGTAACAGGTGTTCGGAAATTGTTGTAATTCTCAATTTGGGTGAACTTTAGCATAAATCTATATCCATCAGGTTGGTATCATGTACCGACTCGGAAACCATAGTGTTAGTATCCGGTACTCATCGATTTCAAAAAAGGTATCCGTTACTAACACAATGGCCATAGTGTTAGTATCCTTTACAGACTCCGTATATATATTATATAGTGTGAGTTAGTATTGAAGTCGTATTGTCGTTGACTTCAGATTATGTTAGCTTCACTATTACAGGTTTACACATTCGTCGAGGAGATTGTACCGTCCTATTATTCCACATTCTTCTACCAAATATATAGTGGTTAAAGGGCGTAATACCGGCTCCTACTGATGAGTCGCCAGTCAGCACGAAACGAATGTGCATGAGATTATACTTTCCGTTCATGCTGCCTTTGGTTTATCCTTCTGGTCACAACTGAACTAATTTGTTACTAGGTTCGCAAAACCTAATACATACTTGCATATATATTAGTCCTTCGCAACAAACAGTATTTAACTGTAATATATTGAATTGAATGATGTCATGCTTACTGCGAAATGTGATAACCGATATCGATGAAGACCAGAGTGTATGGTTTAAAAGGAGTAACAGGTGTTCGGAAATTGTTTTAATTCTCAATTTGGGTGAACTTTAGCATAAATTTATATCCATCAGGTTGGTATCATATACCGACTCGGAAACCATAGTGTTAGTATCCGGTACTCATCGATTTCAAAAAAGGTATCAGTTACTAACACAATGGTCATAGTGTTAGTATCCTTTACAGACTCCGTATATATATTATATAGTGTGAGTTAGCATTGAAGTCGTATTGTCGTTGACTTCAGATTATGTTAGCTTCACTATTATAGGTTTACACATTCGTCTAGGAGATTGTACCGTCCTATAATTCCACATTCTTCTACCAAATATATAGTGGTTAAAGGGCGTAATACCGGCTCCTACTGATGAGTCGCCAGTAAGCACGAAACGAACGTGCATGAGATTATATTTTCCGTTCATGCTGCCTTTGGTTTATCCTTCTGGTCACAACTGAACTAATTTATTACTAGGTTTGCAAAACCTAATACATACTTGCATATATATTAGTTCTTCGCAACAAACAGTATTTAACTGTAATATATTGAATTGAATGATGTCATGCTTACCGCGAAATGTGATAATTGATATCGATGAAGGCCAGAGTGTATGGTTTAACTGGAGTAACAGGTGTTCGGAAATTGTTGTAATTCTCAATTTGGGTGAACTTTAGCATAAATTTATATCCACTAGGTTGGCATCATGTACCGACTCGGAAACCATAGTGTTAGTATCCGGTACTCATCGATTTAAAAAAGGTATCAGTTACTAGCACAATAGCCATAGTGTTAGTATCCTTTACAGACTCGGTATATATATTAAATAGTGTGAGTTAGCATTGTAGTCGCATTGTCGTTGACTTTAGATTATGTTAGCTTCACTATTACAGGTTTACACATTCGTCTAGGAGATTGTACCGTCCTATTATTCCACATTCTTCTTCCAAATATATAGTGGTTAAAGGGCGTAATACCGGCTCCTACTGATGAGTCGCCAGTAAGCACGAAACGAATGTTAATGAGATTATACTTTCCGTTCATGCTGCCTTTGGTTTATCCTTCTGGTCACAACTGAATTAATTTGTTACTAGGTTCGCAAAACCTAATACATACTTGCATATATATTAGATCTTCGCAACAAACAGTATGTAACTGTAATATATTGAATTGAATGATGTCATGCTTACCGCGAAATGTGATAACTGGTATCGATGAAGGCCAGAGTGTATGGTTTAACTGGAGTAACAGGTGTTCGGAAATTGTTGTAATTCTCAATTTGGGTGAACTTAGCATAAATTTATATCCATCAGGTTGGTATCATGTACCGACTCGGAAACCATAGTGTTAGTATCCGGTACTCATCGATTTCATAAAAAGTTATCAGTTACTAACACAATAGCCATAGTGTTAGTATCCTTTACAGACTCGGTATATATATTATATAGTGAGTTAGCATTGAAGTCGTATTGTCGTTGACTTTAGATTATGTTAGCTTCACCATTACAGGTTTACACATTCGTCTAGGAGATTGTACCGTCCTATTATTCCACATTCTTCTACCAAATATATAGTGGTTAAAGGGCGTAATACCAGCTCCTACTGATGAAACGCCAGTAAGCACGAAACGAATGTGCATGAGATTATACTTTCCGTTCATGCTGCCTTTGGTTTATCCTGCTGGTCACAACTGAACTAATTTGTTACTAGGTTCGCAAAACCTAATACATACTTGCATATATATATTTGTTCTTCGCAACAAACAGTATTTAACTGTAATATATTGAATTGAATGATGTCATGCTTACCGCGAAATGAGATAACTGATATCGATGAAGGCCAGAGTGTATGGTTTAACTGGAGTAACAGGTGTTCGGAAATTGTTGTAATTCTCAATTTGGATGAACCTTAGCATAAATTTATATCCATCAGGTTGGTATCATGTACCGACTCGGAAACCATAGTGTTAGTATCCGGTACTCATCGATTTCAAAAAAGATATCAGTTACTAACACAATAGCCATAGTGTTAGTATCCTTTACACACTCGGTATATATATTATATAGTGTGAGTTAGCATTGAAGTCGTATTGTCGTTGACTTCAGATTATGTTAGCTTCACTATTACAGGTTTACACATTCGTCCAGGAGATTGTACCGTCCTATTATTCCAATATCTTTTCTCTACCGACATATAGTGGTTGGCAAGGGCGTATCCGTCTCCTACCGATGAGTCGCCAGTGCTAATGAAACGACAAAGTCATGAGATTATACTTTCCGTTCATGCTGCCTTTGGTCTATCCTTCTGGTCACAACTGAACTAATTTGTTACTAGGTTCGCAAAACCTAATACATACTTGCATATATATTAGTTCTTCGCAACAAACAGTATTTAGCTGTAATATATTGAATTGAATGATGTCATGCTTACCGCGAAATGTGATAACCGATATCGATGAAGGCCAGAGTGTATGGTTTAACTGGAGTAACAGGTGTTCGGAAATTGTTGTAATTCTCAATTTGGGTGAACTTTAGCATAAATTTATATCCATCAGGTTGGTATCATGTACCGACTCAGAAACCATAGTGTTAGTATCCGGTACCCATCGATTTCAAAAAAAGGTATCAATTACTAACAAAATGGCCATAGTGTTAGTATCCTTTACAGACTCGGTATATATATTATATAGTGTGAGTTAGCATTGAAGTCGTATTGTCGTTGACTTCAGATTATGTAAGCTTCACTATTACAGGTTTACACATTCGTCTAGGAGATTGTACCGTCCTATTATTCCACATTCTACTACCGAATATATAGTGGTTAAAGGGCGTAATACCGGCTCCTACTGATAAGTCGCCAGCAAGCACGAAACGAATGTGCATGAGATTATACTTTCCGTTCATGCTGCCTTTGGTTTATCCTTCTGGTCACAACTGAACTAATTTGTTACTAGGTTCGCATAACCTAATGCATACTTGCATATATATTAGTTCTTCGCATCAAACAGTATTTAACTGTAATATATTGAATTGAATGATGTCATGCTTACCGCGAAATGTGATAACTGATATCGATGAAGGCCAGAGTGTAAGGTTTAACTGGAGTAACAGGTGTTCGGATATTGTTGTAATTCTCAATTTGGGTGAACTTTAGCATAAATTTATATCCATCAGGTTGGTATCATGTACCGACTCGAAAGCCACAGTGTTAGTATCCGGTAATCATCGATTTCAAAAAAGGTATCAGTTACTAACACAATAGCCATAGTGTTAGTATCCTTTACAGACTCGGTATATATATATTATATAGTGTGAGTTAGCATTGAAGTCGCATTGTCGTTGACTTTAGATTATGTTAGCTTCACTATTACAGGTTTACACATTCGTCTAGGAGATTGTACCGTCCTATTATTCCAAATTTTTCTACCAAATATATAGTGGTTAAAGGGCGTAATACCGGCTCCTACTGATGAGTCGCCAGTAAGCACGATACGAATGTGCATGAGATTATACTTTCCGTTCATGCTGCCTTTGGTTTATCCTTCTGGTCACAACTGAACTAATTTGTTAATATGTTCGCAAAACCTAATACATACTTGCATATATATTAGTTCTTCGCAACAAACAGTATTTAACTGTAAAATATTGAATTGAATGATGTCATGCTTACCGCGAAATGTGATAACTGATATCGATGAAGGCCAGAGTGTATGGTTTAACCGGAGTAACACGTGTTCGGAAATTGTTGTAATTCTCAATTTGGGTGAACTTTAGCATAAATTTATATCCACCAGGTTGGTATCATGTACCGACTGGGAAACCATAGTGTTAGTATCCGGTACTCATCGATTTCAAAAAAGGTATCAGTTACTAAAACAATGGCCATAGTGTTAGTATCCTTTACAGACTCGGTATATATATTATATAGCGTGAGTTAGCATTGAAGTCGTATTGTCGTTGACTTCAGATTATGTTAGCTTCACTATTACAGGTTTACACATTCGTCTAGGAGATTGTACTGTCCTATTATTCCACATTCTTCTACCGAATATATAGTGGTTAAAGGACGTAATACCGGCTTCTTCTGATAAGTCGCCAGTAAGCACGAAACGAATGTGCATGAGATTATACTTTCCGTTCATGCTGCCTTTGGTTTATCCTTCTGGTCACAACTGAACTAATTTGTTACTAAGTTCGCAAAACCTAATACATACTTGCATATATATTAGTTCTTCGCAACAAACAGTATTTAACGGTAATATATTGAATTGAATGATGTCATGCTTACCGCGAAATGTGATAACTGATATCGATGAAGGCCAGTGTATGGTTTAACTGGAGTAACAGGTGTTCGGAAATTGTTGTAATTCTTAATTTGGGTGAACTTTAGCATAAATTTATATCCATCAGGTTGGTATCATGTACCGACTCGGAAACCATAGTGTTAGTATCCGGTACTCATCGATTTCAAAAAAAGGTATCAGTTACTAACACAATGGCCATAGTGTTAGTATCCTTTACAGACCCGGTATATATATTATATAGTGTGAGTTAGCATTGAAGTCGTATTGTCGTTGACTTCAGATTATGTTAGCTACACTATTACAGGTTTACACATTCGTCTAGGAGATTGTACCGTCCTATTATTCCACATTCTTCTACCGAATATATAGTGGTTAAAGTGCGTAATACCGGCTCCTACTGATGAGTCGCCAGTAAGCACGAAAAGAAAGTGCATGAGATTATACTTTCCGTTCATGCTGCCTTTGGTTTATCCTTCTGGTCACAACTGAACTAATTTGTTACTAGGTTCGCAAAACCTAATACATACTTGCATATATAAGCTCTTGGCAACAAACAGTATTTAACTGTAATATATTGAATTGAATGATGTCATGCTTACCGCGAAATGCGATAACTGATATCGATGAAGGCCAGAGTGTATGGTTTAACTGGAGTAACAGGTGTTCGGAAATTGTTATAATTCTCAATTTGGGTGAACTTTAGCATAAATTTATATCCATCAGGTTGGTATCAGGTACCGACTCGGAAACCATAGTGTTAGTATCCGGTACTCATCGATTTCAAAAAGGTATCAGTTACTAACACAATAGCCATAGTGTTATATCCTTTACAGACTCGGTATATATATTATATAGTGTGAGTTAGCATTGAAGTCGTATTGTCGTTGACTTCAGATTATGTTAGCTTCAATATTACAGGTTTACACATTCGTCTAGGAGATTGTACCGTCCTATTATTCCACATTCTTCTACCAAAAATATAGTGGTTAAAGGGCGTAATACCGGCTCCTACTGATGAGTCGCCAGTAAGCACGAAACGAATGTGCATGAGATTATACTTTCCGTTCATGCCTTTGGTTTATCCTTCTGGTCACAACTGAACTAATTTGTTACTAGGTTCGCAAAACCTAATACATACTTGCATATATATTAGCTCTTCGCAACAAACAGTATTAACTGTAATATATTGAATTGAATGATGTCATGCTTACCGCGAAATGTGATAACTGATATCGATGAAGGCCAGAGTGTATGGTTTAACTGGAGTAACAGGTGTTCGGAAATTGCTGTAATTCTCAATTTGGGTGAACTTTAGCATAAATTTATATCCATCAGGTTGGTATCATGTACCGACCCGGAAACCATAGTGTTAGTATCCGGTACTCATCGATTTCAAAAAAGGTATCAGTTACTAACACAATAGCTATAGTGTTACTATCCTTTACAGACTCGGTATATATTATATAGTGTGAGTTAGCATTGAAGTCGTATTGTCGTTGACTTCAGATTATGTTAGCTTCACTATTACAGGGTTACACATTCGTCTAGGAGATTGTACCGTCCTATTATTCCACATTCTTCGACCAAATATATAGTGGTTAAAGGGCGTAATACCGGCTCCTACCGATGAGTCGCCAGTAAGCACGAAACGAATGTGCATGAGATTATACTTTCCGTTCATGCTGCCTTTGGTTTATCCTTCTGGTCACAACCGAACAAATTTGTTACAAAGGTTCGCAAAACCTAATACATACTTGCATATATATTAGTTCTTCGCAACAAACAGTATTTAACTGTAATATATTGAATTGAATGATGTCATGTTTACCGCGAAATGTGATAACTGATATCGATGAAGGCCAGAGTGTATGGTTTAACTGAAGTAACAGGTGTTCGGAAATTGTAGTAATTCTCAATTTGTGTGAACTTTAGCATAAATTTATATCCATCAGGTTGGTATCATGTACCGACTTGGAAACCATAGTGTTAGTATCCGGTACTCATCGTTTTCAAAAAAGGTATCAGTTACTAACACAATAGCCATAGTGTAAGTATCCTTTACAGACTCGGTATATATATTATATAGTGTGAGTTAGCATTGAAGTCGCATTGTCGTTGACTTTAGATTATGTTAGCTTCACTATTACAGGTTTACAAATTCGTCTAGGAGATTGTACTGTCCTATTATTCCACATTCTTCTACCAAATATATAGTGGTTAAAGGGAGTAATACCGGCTCCTACTGATGAGTCGCCAGTAAGCACGAAACTAATGTGCATGAGATAATACTTTCCGTTCATGCTGCCTTTGGTTTATCCTTCTGGTCACAACTGAACTAATTTGTTAATAGGTTCGCAAAACCTAATACATACTTGCATATATATTAGTTCTTCGCAACAAACAGTATTTAACTGTAATATATTGAATTGAATGATGTCATGCCTACCGCGAAATGTGATAACTGATATCGATGAAGGCCAGAGTGTATGGTTTAACCGGAGTAACAGGTGTTCGGAAATTGTTGTAATTCTCAATTTGGGTGAACTTTAGCATAAATTTATATCCATCAGGTTGGTATCATGTACCGACTCGAAACCATAGTGTTAGTATCCGGTACTCATCGATTTCAAAAAAGGTATCAGTTACTAACACAGCCATAGTGTTAATATCCTTTACAGACTCGGTATATATATTATATAGTGTGAGTTAGCATTGAAGTCGCATTGTCGTTGACTTTAGATAAAGTTAGCTTCATTATTACAGGTTTACACATTCGTCTAGGAGATTGTACCGTCCTATTATTCCACATTCTTTTACCAAATATATAGTGATTGAAGGGCGTAATACCGGCTCCTACTGATGAGTCGCCAGTAAGCACGAAACGAATGTGCATGAGATTATATTTTCCGTTCATGCTGCCTTTGGTTTATCCTTCTGGTCACAACTGAACTAATTTGTTACTAGGTTCGCAAACCCTAATACATACTTGCATATATATTAGTTCTTCGCAACAAACAGTATTTAACTGTAATATATTGAATTGAATGATGTCATGCTTATCGCGAAATGTGATAACTCATATCGATGAAGGCCAGAGTGTATGGTTTAACTGGAGTAACAGGTGTTCGGAAATTGTTGTAATTCTCAATTTGGGTGAATCTTAGCATAAATTTATATCCATCAGGTTGGTATCATGTACCGACTCGGAAACCATAATGTTAGTATCCGGTACTCATCGATTTCAGAAAAGGTATCAGTTACTAACACAATAGCCATAGTGTTAGTATCCTTTTCAGACTCGGTATATATATTATATAGTGTGAGTTAGCATTGAAGTCGTATTGTCGTTGACTTTAGATTATGTTAGCTTCACTATTACAGGTTTACACATTCGTCTAGAAGATTGTACCGTCCTATTATTCCACATTCTTCTACCAAATATATAGTGGTTAAAGGGCGTAATACCGGCTCATACCGATGAGTCGCCAGTAAGCACGAAACGAATGTGCATGAGATTATACTTTCCGTTCATGCTGCCTTTTGTTTATCCCTCTGGTCACAACTGAACTAATTTGTTACTAGGTTCGCAAAACCTAATACATACCTGCATATATATTAGCTCTTCGTAACAAACAGTATTTGACTGTAATATATTGAATTGAATGATGTCATGCTTACCGCGAAATATGATAAACGATATCGATGAAGGCCAGAGTGTATGGTTTAACTGGAGTAACAGGTGTTCGGAAATTGTTGTAATTCTCAATTTAGGTGAACCTTAGCATAAATTTATATCCATCAGGTTGGTATCATGTACCGACTCGGAAGCCATAGTGTTAGTATCCGGTACTCATCGATTTCAAAAGGTATCGGTTACTAACACAATAGCCATAGTGTTAGTATCCTTTACAGACTCGGTATATATATTATATAGTGTGAGTTAGCATTGAAGTCGTATTGTTGTTGACTTCAGATTATGTTAGCTTCACTATTACAGGTTTACACATTCGTCTAGGAGATTGTACCGTCCTATTATTCTACATTCTTCTACCGAATATATAGTGGTTAAAGGGCGTAATACCGGCTCCTACTGATGAGTCGCCAGTAAGCACGAAACGAATGTGCATGAGATTATACTTTCCGTTCATGCTACCTTTGGTTTATCTTTCTGGTCACAACTGAACTAATTTGTTACTAGGTTCGCAAAACCTAATACATACTAGCATATATATTAGTTCTCGCAACAAAACAGTATTTAACTGTAATATATTGAATTGAATGATGTCATGCTTACCGCGAAATGTAATATTTGATATCGATGAAGGCCAGAGTGTATGGTTTAACTGGAGTAACAGGTGTTCGGAAATTGTTGTACTTCTCATTTTGGGTGAACTTTAGCATAAATTTATATCCATCAGGTTGGTATCATGTACCGACTCGGAAACCATAGTGTTAGTATCCGGTACTCATCAATTTCAAAAAAGGTATCAGTTACTAACACAATGGCCATAGTGTTAGTATCCTTTACAGACTCGGTATATATATTATATAGTGTGAGTTAGCAGTGAAGTCGTATTGTCGTTGACTTTAGATTATGTTAGCTTCACTATTACAGGTTTACACATTAGTCTATGAGATTGTACTGTCCTATTATTCCACATTCTTCTGCCAAATATATAGTGGTTAAAGGGCGTAATACCGGCTCCTACTGATGAGTCGCCAGTAAGCACGAAACGAATGTGAATGAGATTATACTTTCCGTTCATGCTGTCTTTAGTTTATCCTTCTGGTCACAACTGAACTAATTTGTTACTAGGTTAGCAAAACCTAATACATACTTGCATATATATTAGTTCTTCGCAACAAACAGTATTTAACTGTAATATATCTTAGTTCGCCGCGACACACAGTATCCAGCTATTGTATATTTAATTGAATGATGTCATGCTTACCGCGAAATGTGATAACTGATATTGATGAAGGCCAGAGTGTATGGATTTACTGGATTAACAGGTGTTCAGAAATAGTTGTAATTCTCAATTGTATACTTCTCGTTCATGCTGTCTTTGGTTTATCCTTCTGCTCATAATTGAACTAATTTGTTACTAGGTGTGCAACACCTAATACATAATGCAGTGATATACTTTAACATATG
>JAQBSW010009920.1:0-26553 GCA_029291075.1 Eudiplozoon nipponicum | reverse complement strand
CATTCGGGAAACTGCATCCCCCTTAAATGGGATGTTTAGGTAGACGGTTTTCTTTTCTGGCCCATAGTACGTCTGTTTCTGGTTAACTCCCCTTTTAATAATTGATTCAATTAATTGTCTGGGATAGCCATTAGACATTAAATTGTTAATTGCTTTATTATATTCATTTTCTTTAGAATCTTGACTAACCAACCTGTCAATTCTTGAAAAGCAACCACGAACTGTTGATAATTTATATTGAAATGGCACAAAACTGCTGTAATGCAAATACTGTGCAGACCATGTTGGTTTATGGTAAATTGTTCTGTTTAATTTACCATTAGTTTCTTTCTTTAATAGTACATCTAAGAAAGGCAGACAGTCATCTTTCTCGTGCTCTGACACCAATAATGTGCGGATTCCCAAAAACACACAAAAGAGGTTGTCCTATGAGGCCAATTTTATCAATGGTAAATTCTCCGTTTCATGCACTAGCTAAATGGCTAGTTCGTTTACTTGAACCATTACGTAAACTACTAGGTAATCATTCGGTTGCCGATTCGTTTGAGTTTGTAAACAAAATTCAAGATATAAATGTTAAAAAACAAGATTATGGTATCTTTTGATGTTACGTCTTTGTTTACAAATGTTCCAATTGATGAAACCATTGACATTATAGTCAAAACGGTAGAACACGATATATTACCATCGCCGGTGCCAGGTCAAACTCTACGCAAGCTTATCTTATTATGCACGAAAGACGTACGATTTCGTTTTAATGGAAGCATCTACAAACAGACTGATGGTGTCGCAATGGGAAGCCCCTTATCTCCAGTGTTGGCTGAGATTTTTCTAGGGCACCTAGAAAATACATCATTAAAGAGTGACATAAGTAAATGTGCTCAATATATGCGGTACGTGGATGATATATTTCTTGTACTTAAGAACAGGTCGCAATCACGAACATTGCTTCAAATTTTCAACAAAGCACATAAGAATATCGGCTTCACGTCAGAGCACGAGAAATATGACTGTCTGCCTTTCCTAGATGTACTATTAAACAAAGAAAATAATTTTAATTTAAACAGAACAATTGACCATAAGTATGTATTAGGTTTTGCGAACCTAGTAACAAATTAGTTCAGTTGTGACCAGAAGGATAAACCAAAGGCAGCATGAACGGAAAGTATAATCTCATGCACATTCGTTTCGTGCTTACTGGCGACTCATCAGTAGGAGCCGGTATTACGCCCTTTAACCACTATATATTTGGTAGAAGAATGTGGAATAATAGGACAGTACAATCTCCTAGACGAATGTGTAAACCTGTAATAGTGAAGCTAACATAATTTGAAGTCAACGACAATACGACTTCAATGCTAACTCACACTATATAATATATATACCGAGTCTGTAAAGGACACTAACACTATGGCTATTGTGTTAGTAACTGATACCTTTTTTGAAATCGATGAGTACCGGATACTAACACTATGGTTTCCGAGTCGGTACATGATACCAACCTGATGGATATAAATTTATGCTAAAGTTCACCCAAATTGAGAATTACAACAATTTCCGAACACCTGTTACTCCAGTTAAACCATACACTCTGGCCTTCATCGATATCAGTTATCACATTTCGCGGTAAGCATGACATCATTCAATTCAATATATTACAGTTAAATACTGTTTGTTGCGAAGAACTAATATATATGCAAGTATGTATTAGGTTTTGCGAACCTAGTAACAAATTAGTTCAGTTGTGACCAGAAGGATAAACCAAAGGCAGCATGAACGGAAAGTATAATCTCATGCACATTCGTTTCGTGCTTACTGGCGACTCATCAGTAGGAGCCGGTATTACGCCCTTTAACCACTATATATTCGGTAGAAGAATGTGGAATAATAGGACGGTACAATCTCCTAGACGAATGTGTAAACCTGTAATAGTGAAGCTAACATAATCTAAAGTCAACGACAATACGACTTCAATGCTAACTCACACTATATAATATATATACCGAGTCTGTAAAGGATACTAACACTATGGCTATTGTGTTAGTAACTGATACCTTTTTTGAAATCGATGAGTACCGGATACTAACACTATGGTTTCCGAGTCGGTACATGATACCAACCTGATGGATATAAATTTATGCTAAAGTTCACCCAAATTGAGAATTACAACAATTTCCGAACACCTGTTACTCCAGTTAAACCATACACTCTGGCCTTCATCGATATCAGTTATCACATTTCGCGGTAAGCATGACATCATTCAATTCAATATATTACAGTTAAATACTGTTTGTTGCGAAGAACTAATATATATGCAAGTATGTATTAGGCGTTGCGAACCTAGTAACAAATTAGTTCAGTTGTGACCAGAAGGATAAACCAAAGACAGCATGAACAGAATGTATAATCTCATGCACATTCGTTTCGTGCTTACTGGCGACTCATCAGTAGGAGCCGGTGTTACGCCCTTTAACCACTATATATTTGGGTGAGGAATGTGAGATAATGAGACGGTACAATCTCCTAGATGAATGTGTAAACCTGCAGTAGTGAAGCTAACATTAAATAAAGTCTCGACAATGTGAATTCAACACTAACTCACTCAATATAATATATATGCCGATTCTGTAAAGGACACTAACACTATGGCTGTTGTGTTAGTAACCGATGCGAACATTATAGTACAGAAAAGGTCCATGATACTAACGCTATGTTTTCCGAGCCGATACGTGGTATCAACATTATGGATATCAATCTATGCTATAGTTCACCGAAATTGAGTATTATAACTATTTCTGAACACCTGTTACTCCAGTGAGTCCATACTCTCTGGCCTTGATCGCTATCAGTCAATACATTTTGCGGTTTGCATGAAATCATTCAAGTCAATATATTGTAACACTTGGCTTCGCGTTACAATCCAACGAAGTTTAATTTTGAAAAATATGGTTCTCTTTAAGATAAAATAGTCTAATTCTGGTTTTACATAATATTTCTCTTAACTTTGATTTTGGCAACAATCTCTGTTAGTTTCAAGCAGATTTAATTGAGATTTCTTGAACTTCAAATTTAATTGTAATTAATAGGGTTTTGTTTAATAATAATACACACCCTCGCGCGATACGCAGGTAACATATAGTGGATTTGTTTGACTTGACTCTCAAACCCAGGATTTAATTACAGTATTTATTGTTACTACTCTTTTACCGAGATGGTAACTTGTGTTGACAATATTGATAACTCTCAAAAGCGAGCATACAGTAGAGTAATTATCTGTGGTGCTCATTGTGATTACTTTTACACGATTTTTATCTTTGCGTTATAAGATTTTACTTAATAAAACAATGAGTTCATGCTTGTGCCTTCTCACATTACCTTTCGGGGAAGGGCCATGAATTAATCATGAACGCAGATTGTAATAACAACCACCAGTCATATGTAGGAGGACAATATCGCACTAAATAGACAACTAGCTCGCGGAACTTTTTACATTAACTAATAAACCTCCTACATAAATGGTGCCCGGTTTCGTCGAACTTACAGCCAACAAAGAATTATTCAGCATCTAGCCTTTGAGAACATCAAGCACTTCAGATAAATGCCACGCAAGAGTGAATCCAGTAAAGCAGGGAGAACACACAAGAAAATAATTACTGAGCCACAATTCACAGTGAACCACCTTTTCGAAGGCAGCCACAAGAAGACGGGTGAGGACGATGTAACAGTGCTATCTATACTCGACAGCACACACACATAAGATGACGTCCAGCTCAAAAAATGTAGGAAGACCGGTGGTGAGCCCAGAAATAAGCCGCACCACCACATGGATTTAATACAAGATATGCCAATTAGAGTCAGACTACCTTGACGAGTAGGTCGAGGATGTTAATTTATTGGCCAAGGTGTCCAATATAACAAACGAGGGCTCAATTTTTTTAGGGCTTAGAAAAATATCCCAATGTCTTTTAGACGCGCATACAAAGATATTCTGTATCATTACACTGAGGGATCATGTTCGCAGCCATGGCAGAGCCTGCAACGCGCCATCAAGCAGAGCCTGACACCAGATCGGGAAGACAGGCTTACAGAATTGATGAGCCAGATGTCCCTAGGTAGCCGCACGCCTTCCGAGCTATACATAGAGATGGAGCAGAAAGCCTCCAAATTCAACCTTCCCAGGGAAATCTTGATGCGACTATTCCTTCAGAAGCTTCTCCCGGCACTCCAAGAGATGGCCACGCTTCTGCGCGAATCCGTTGAAGTGCAAGACCACGTACTGCCAGCATGTATAGACAATTGGTGTAACAAACACCACTGCAGCTCACCTGCCTCAGAGCAAGGTTACATCACCTCACAACTGTCAGAATCTCAATTCACATCATCATCAGACCGAGCTAATGTCACCAATGAGCGTCTCATCAGCCTGCTTGAAAGCCTCACCGTCAGGCCAGATTTGGCCTCAGTCGATGCCGTCCTCGATAGACGCGACCAGAGCAGGTGTGACCGGCGTTGACTACCGTCCCGAAACAGCACCAGGAGGCCGACATCCAGAGGCCGGGCTACAGTTCGACAGCTACCGGTGGAGTGGCATCCGAGTCACCGCAGCTATGGCCACTCCACGCTCTATTGCCTCAGAAATGGCTACACATTCCCGCGCACATACGCGCGGTCACCTTCGATAACTCAGGATGATCCGCCCAACGAGGGTTCGGAAAACTGCTTGAGTCAGCCTCCTCTGCGGCAGTAGAAGCTGATCATCCCAAGATTGTTGGCCACCCCACGTCTGATGGCTCGAAGCACATTGCTTACGCGGTAGAGCGCAATCAAACTATTGTCTTTACAGCGACGGCTCCAGCCAAGTCATGCTTCAAACGCCCAAATGCCAGTAACCAGTCCCATCGTCAGCTGCCACTATCAACATCCTTCCTCATCCGTGACGCAAACTATGACGATTTTTTCTCATAGACACGATCTGTAAGCTTACTACGCCAAAATTATTTCGAACTCCCCACCCAGTCAAAACCAGCAGTCTTACCTGCGCGAATTGCTCCAAATTTAGCGACGTTTGAGGCACGAGTACACACAATCTTGTTCTCAAACTCAAAACGATGTTTCAATTATCCTTGCCAACACGACAAGAAACATCATGAAACATAACTTCCTCGAACACTTCGACCTTACTATTCGCACTGCCGACAATCAGTTAATATCACCAGCTCTAAAATACACGACTTGCGCCGAAGCAGTCTCATCCATACAGCTAATTTCAGTTCCTCATGTACTACAACTGGACAATGTTCAAACCTATCTCCTATATGCCCGATCTCAAGAGGAAGCGTGCCATCACACTTCCTCATCTTCCCAGAGCACATCCTTTGGCACCATACAAGCATAAGGCCGCAGAGCAAGAATTCGCTATGCTACGTCAACAAGGCATCTGTACACGATCCAGCTCACCATTTGCGTCGCCTGTGGTAGTAGTGCAAAAAAGTGAACCAGAAATATTCAGGGTGTGCGGGAATTATCATATTCTCAATTCTTGCACACAGTCTGATACGTACATCCTGTCAAATACAGCTGACCTACTCAGATCCGCTATCCGGCCAGCTGGGTACTCAAAACTCGACCTAGTGAAAGCCTACTATCAAATACCGATAGACAAAGAATCCGCATCCTACACTGCACTCAGATTCACAGGAGGTGGCACTCACGAATATCATTATATGCTTTTCGGTCTTAAGAACGCATCTCAAACATTTCAACACGTTATGGACGACTACTAGATGGTCTACCATTTATTATTCCCTTCTTAGACGACATTCTGGTATTCTCCAACTCAATGTCCGAACATATGCAGCATATTGATATTCTACTAGCACGTCTAGCAGACTATGGCCTCCGGCTTCATGGCAACAACCGTGTCGTTGCACAAAAATCATGTGAATTCCTCGGTCATCAAATTTGCGAGAACGGCATGACACCTATACCTGCTAAGTTTCGTGCCATTCAATATCGGCAGACTTCAACCACCGTTCGAGCATTACGACGATTCTTGGGCAAGATGAACTACTACTTTTGATTCGGATCTTGCCTTGCCAAGATTCTGGAACCTCTTTATCTCGTGCCAGATAACCGTTTTGGCAATAAATCACAACTGATTCAGCTCAACGTGGACGACATGCAGGCTTACGAGGATTCCAAAAGGGCCTTATGCAAAGCGACCATGCTACATTCTCCTGATTGGTCTCACTTTTTAACTGATCACTGACGCATCCGACGTTGCCACAGGCGCAGTAATTCAAAAGTCCATTAATGGCATACACCGACCTATCGCGTCATACTCGCAAAAACTACAACCTCGCGAGACGTGACATAATACATTAAGGAAAGTGTTACTCGCAATCTACCGGTCGATTTTACACTTCCACACCTATCTGAATGGCTGAAAGTTCAAGATCTACACCGGCCACCTTCCTCTACTCCCGATGCTCTAAGGGAAGAAAGAGTATTTACATTCACGACGCATCAACTCAAAACTTACACGAATACACGAGTATGAATCTGAAGTCACTCACGTCAAAGGATCAGAAAATGTAGTTGCAGACTCCCTGAACCGCCCTGCAGAACTCTGTGCTTCTATCCGGTGTACATTGCCTATAAATACTCAGGAATTACAAGCAGCACAGCAAAATGACCCAATATTCCACGATGTTGACCTATGAGGCGACGAAGAGACGACTATTCCACCTCCAGACAGTTTTGCTGACCACGAGCTGACGCCCGACATCTCAACAGCAACAGAGCCAACTGACGCCGTCACGCCGCCGCGAGATATAGAGAAACCAGAGTCAGTGTTGACAGAGCCAACATCAGTGTTTACTCGTTACAGCAGAGCCATAACACCTCCTCTAAGGTTACCCCTTTCATTGTTTACTAATTTTCATTTTCAGGGGGCGTATGTAACACGCGGCTCCGCGTTACAACCCAACGAAGTTAAATTTTGACAATTTTGACCGGTCACTTATCAGTAGGAGCCGGTATTACGCCCTTTATCCACAATATATTTGGGTGAGGAATGTGGAATAAAAGGACCGTACTATCACCTAGAAGAATGTGTAAACCTGCAGTTGCGAAGCTAACATCATACAAAGTGTCGACAATGCGACTTTAACGCCAAATCACTCTATATAATATATACACCGAGTCTGTAAAGGATACAAACACTATGGCTGTTTTGTCAATAACCAAAACCAACATTATAGAATAGAATAGAATAGAATAGAATAGAATAGAATAGAATAGAATATCTTTATTTGGATTCAAACCACACATATTCCATCAAATAATAAAATTGGAAAATGTACAATATATATTTAAAAAATTATCACATCACAATAATTGTGCAATTAATCTCATGTAGATAAGTATATCTCACTAGTTGTACTATACAATATATCAATATCAGAAAGTTCGACTTAAAAGAATAATATATACATCATCAAATTAGGAACAATTAAGGTATAATTCGAGTGTAATATTATGCAAAAATTGAGAACCATGACTAACAATTGATTGTATGTAATGTTAACTAACATAAAGATATAGAGCATAACGTTTCAATTATAATAATACAAAACTTGGAAATAAAAATCTCAAGAAAATCTGTTTCCGATAACAATTATCCTTGTCTTTTATTCAACCATGAGAAAGTATTATCATAATCAAAAAAATAAAAAATATCAGCAGGATTGCAGACTTTTTCAAGTTCAGTAGATAAAATTTTAAAAGACATCTTAGATGGAGGCATTTCTCTAAGCCCCTTCGGCAATTGGTTATAAATTTTGTAGATTTTCGAGAAAGAGAATAACTTGCTCGCTACATTCCCCACCAAAGGAGGAGATATTGCCAAATGTCCAGATCTAGTTCCAACTTCATGACTCTTTCTTATCGGAGTCATATAGGCACCAGTCCACTGGTTCAAATGGAAAACTTTTATACAATAGCACATCCTCCGAAACCACAAAGATTGCAATGACACAAACTGTAATCTAGAGGCGTATATAGTGCAAGAAATAGGACTAATATGTTTCACAACTTTTCTTTGTACAGCTTCTATCTTATTAGACAAACCTTTTTTAATGGATTCCAAGTAGCGACAGCATATTCTAGTACCGGTCTAATCCATATTATATACATTTGAAGTTTTATATCATTTGATAAGATATTTCGATTTATTAGTGCCCATCTTTTCTTGGCACTGCCTACTATACTTTCAATATGTCTCTCAGCAGAAGCTGTACATTGAATAGTTATGCCTAAATCCTTAATTTCTTGCATAAGTTTAATCTCAAACACATCATTAATCACAGCATCATGAAAATAAACATAATGAAAGTTTGTTCTGTTACCTATTTTAAAGCTCTCGTCTTTTTATTGTTTATTCTCAGCCCTAGTGTAATCAAATATTTACTCAAATCATACAAATCTAATGTCACATTATTTTTGGAGAATTCGACATTCTTTGGATCAATTGGGAAGATTATTTTTAAATCATCAGCGAATTTGCAAACTCGACCGTTAAGGATCTTAGTTTCCAAATGTGCAAATACAATTTTAAATAAAATTGGCCCCAAGCTTTATCCCTGTGGAACTCCACTCGTTACTCGTTTCGATTTTGATATCAAATCGTTTACTTGAATACTCATTCGTCGATTATATAGATAGTATTTAAGTAAAATAAAAATATTCGGATTAATATTCAACAAACTAATCGCATTCAAAATAGCGTCAAAATATATAGAGTCAAAAGCTTTTGAGATATCTATAAATACAATTAATGCATCTAACTTATTCTCGTCTAATGTAATTACATGTTTCCACATGGAAAGCATATTAGTAGTTGTCGATCTACCTTTCGTAAAGCCATGTTGACATAAGTCAAAATCAGCCGGTAACATACGTTCTAAATGATCAAGTATCAATCGTTCTATTATCTTCAAAAACGAAGGGATAATAGAGATTAATCTATAATCACTGGCGCACGTTGGCTTACTTACTTTTGGCAACGGCTTAGCTACTATCGTTAATATATCGATTGGTAATTTCCCATTCTTCAAAATTCTATTTATAAAGTTGCAGAGCACATTCCTAAATGTTAAGAGTAATTGAATCAGATTATCAATCGAAATACCAAGGTGATCTTTTTGCTTTTTTGACTTGATTTTTAACATCAATTTTATCAATTTATCACTGTCAATAACAAGTCGTGGTTCCTGGTCTCCCAGAGGGTCAGATAATTCTATAAAATTTCTTTCATTCTGTGGATTGCATATCAAATTGCCAAATACTTCCTCCAATTCACAGAGAAATCCATGCTCAGTTTTATCCACAGGTAGTATAAGCTTTAACTTTTCCTTGTATTTACTGTAATCTGTGAGGAGTTTGAATCCTAATCTAGGATTACTCTTCATTTTGGCCAAAATAATTCGTTCTGATCTTTGACGAATTATTAGCAGTGATGAATTAATTTCGTTATCAATGGAATCTAACCTCATTTGTTTAATACTATTAATAAGACTACACATTATTATCAATGCCGCGTTTTGCGTACGCGGGTAATAGCTGTACACTGGCAGTTACACAAAGATCCGATTTATCACTATTTCCAATTTTGTTTTGCCTTTGATCGGGTTGACTCATTTTTACTTCAACCGGAAATGCGGTTCTATCACATATTTGTTTACTGGCGACGTTTCGGTGCCTACTTTCCAGTACCATCATCAGGCAACACAACACTGATCACAATAGAAGATTTAAGCAAATGTGGTAACCTCGTTCCAAAACCATTCTATTTATATATGTTTGACTCAACACTATTTTAATCATAGGATTTGTCTCAGTAACTAAACTCAATATACAACTTTTTTATAATTAGCAGACAAATCATTACCTCACCTATACATCATCTCATCTCGTATGCAGAATATTTTAGGGGAGAGAGACAGTATCGAACCTTTTGTTATTTGTTATAACTGCTTTGCTAATATGTCACGGTAATCAAAATTTAAAAAACGCTAAAACTAAAACCTTGACTATCATATACTATATTTTATTTAAAGCCGGGAACTCTAATGTATACAATGATGTGTGAGGTATTGCGCACATAGCTACAAATTAGTTCAAATATGAAGCAGCAAGTTACGTAGATGGATGGAGAGTGAATGTTATAGCGACGCTTAGGTGAACGATTAAAAAGAGAAAGATAGAGATAAATACTTTTTGTTGCGAAGAACTAATATATATGCAAGTATGTATTAGGTTTTGCGAACCTAGTAACAAATTAGTTCAGTTGTGACCAGAAGGATAAACCAAAGGCAGCATGAACGAAAGTATAATCTCATGCACATTCGTTTCGTGCTTACTGGCGACTCATCAGTAGGAGCCGGTATTACGCCCTTTAACCACTATATATTTGGTACAAGAATGTGGAATAATAGGACGGTACATTCTCCTTGACGAATGTGTAAACCTGTCACTACCCAAAACCCTACACCACCTACACCCCACAAGTAAGTGTATGCTATATGCTATATATATATATATATATACTGAGTTCATAAATGATACTAACACTATGGCTTTTGTGTTAGTAACTAAACAGTTTGTAACTGTTATATATTGAATTGAATGATGTCATGCCTACCGCGAAATGTGATAAATGATATCGATCTAGACCAGAGTGTATGGACTTACTGGAGTAATATGTGTTCATAAATAGTTAAATTCTCAATTTCGGTGAACTATAGCATATATTGATATCCATCATGTTGGTACCATGTACCGACTCGGAAACCATAGTGTTAGTATAATGTACATTTTCGGTATTATAATGTTGGTATCGGTTACTAAAACAACAGGCATAATTTTAGTATTCTCTACAGACTTGGTATATAAATTATATAGAGTGAGTTAGCGTTGAAGTCGCATTGTCGAGACTTTATATGATGTTAGCTTCACTATTGCAGGTTTACACATTCGTCTAAGAGATTGTACCGTCCCATTATCCCTCATTCTTTACCCAAATATATAATGGTTAAAAGTCGTAATACCGGCTCCTACCGATGAGTCACCAGTAAGTACGAAACGAATATGCATGATGTTATACATTCCATTCATGCTGTCTTTGGATTTTCCTTCTGGGCACAATTTAACTAAATTGTTAACAGGTTCGCAACACCAAATACATCCTTTCAAATAAATAATTTGATTGAATTATCAAATAAAGAGGAAGAAAATAGAAAAAATTATAATTTTTTATGTATATATATGTATATCTATGTGTGTATACAATATTAGAGTTATTGGACTCACACTGTTGTTTATATATATATATATATATATATATATATATATATATATAAGGGTATTTCATATTTTACTTACAAATATATGTATATAGTTATAATGTTTTTGGTTATATGAGCATATATTCTTATGCAATTATTTCTAGGAAATTGCTTAACTTCGCATTGTGCTTACTATTAATTTTGAAAACCATTAGTTTATCCATACTCTCTCTTCCTTTTTTTTATTTTTGACCTAAGCATCGCTCTGACATTAACTTTCTTTTCATCTAGGTAATTTGCTGCATCATATTTGAATAAATTTGTTACTAGGTGCGCAATACCTCATATGTCATTATAAGCATAAGATTTCCCGGCTTAAAATAAAATGAAGTATTGGAAATTCAAGTTTTTTGCTTTATCAGTTTTGAATTTTAAAACTTTCATTACCATGACGTAGTAACTGTACAGTTATAACAAAAAGGTTCAATAATTTCTCTTTCCCCTACAACATTCTGCACACAAGATGAGATTACGTATACCGGGAATTTGAGATAGCTTAAATTATATTGAGGTAAGTATTGGTGTGCTAATTGCAAATAGATGTTGATACATATATATATATATATATATATATATATATATATAGATTTATTTGTTAGGTGAGGACATTCATGTGCGCTAGACATATGCATATATTGAATTTAGTTACTGAGACAAATTCTATGTTTAAAACCATTGGTGAGTCAATAAAATAAAATATAAATAGAACGCTTTCGGAACGAGGCTACCACATTTGCTTAAATCTGCTATCGTGAGTATTGTACTGTGTATAGTTGCCTGATAACGGTGCTGGAAAAGAAGCATCGAAACGTCGCCTGTAAACAAGATGTGATGGAACCGCATTTTCATTGGGACGAATACAAACCCATCCCGATCGAAGACAAAAAGGAAATGAAAATTGTGATCAATCGGATCTTTTTGAAAATGTTGATACAAAGCTTGAACCCGCGTACACAAAACGCGGCATGGGAAAATATGAAGCTGGCACTTCGAAATCAAATTTCAAAAAATATTTTCATTGTTAATCTATCTAAAGTCGAGGTCTTGTGGACAATTTGATGTGTGTAATTTATGTGGGAGAAGGATGTTCTATTCAAAAATTTTCTCGTACGTACAAAACTGTACATCTTTGTGATCTCGGGTGCCAAACTGGAATGTGTACCCGGAACGTTTTTTTTGATTTTGTGAAATAAAATTATTGATTGTACGAAAGTGTAGAACTGTGATTTTTGATTTTATGAAAGAAGTAATTTCATCTGTCTTCTGTGCTCATCACGTCAGATTCAACTGTGGAAACCGATTGTGGGTAAGCGTTTCGTTTTAAGTCTTTTTGTACATTTTATCTTGCTTATAAATTTATGTTTTTAAGATCTCGTAGGTTTTCTAGAATTTCAGGTCCAATTTTAGATAGTGATGTGCTTGTTTGAGATGGAGATAGCGAACTACTCTTTATGCACGTAAACTCCGCTTTCAACTGGCTTCCAGATTATGAAAGTCATCAAAACGGTCAAAGGTTTTCGCTAAACTGCCTTCAGAATTGCAGCGATGGATTTATCCAAAGCTTGAGGCCATTAGGAATCTGCCCAATCCCATTTTGGGCCTCCAAATTGAAGTAGAATCTTTGCTGGGTCCCACTGAAAATGAGCAGATAATAAATAAATATGCGCAGTTAGACATGCCAAACCTTGACCCGGTTAAGATTTTAAGGGAATTGTGAAAACGTTGGTAAAAAAACCAATATTTCTGATCATGAGGCTAAGGTTGTTTTTATTAACAATCTTCCACAGTCACTAAATTGTTCGCCAGACATCTGCCCAACACTCTCTATAGATGACCTATCTGGGAGATGCGAATTATAATTTATGGTTTTGGAACTTAAGTTAAATTCATCCATCCTTTTATCCTTCTCCGCAGGATGATAAGATCCCCTCTTTAGAGAGAACAATAGCAAACATAGCTAAAGCTCTACAAGGATTGGCTTTAGAGAAATCCGAGCTAAATAAGTTAAACGCTCGATCAAATTTTACGCCCAAAACACTTTATAACAGTAGGCGGCGATCTATATCCCCGCAATAATTTAACAGATATGCCCCAAAGAACTGGTACTATAATCACCAGAAGTTTTCTTATTCATGTCAAGTCTGCCTCTGTCGTTCAGATGAATTTCCAAATGAATGCCAATTTTCACAGTTGACGGGAAAGACCACAGAAAACAGACGCAGTGGAGCATCAGGATCGCGAAACTTATGGCGCAGAAAATAGAACACCGAGTTTTCTGCGCCTCAATGACATCAACGGCGCTACAAGGAAGCAATCACTTACAATCTGACATTCCTATTGACACTTTTCATCCACGCCGAAAATGCCAAATAGACAGTCAAATTGTCAATGGCAGTCGCAATCACCAGCCTACTTGTTTGCATGACCCGGTCAAACAGCCCAACAAACTTCTGCATCTTCTTGATTTCATAACTGGCGAAGAATTTATCGTAGACACAGGTGCAGCAGTCTCAGTTCTCAAGGGTAATAAAATTTCCGGGATGTCGCTAGGCGTTCTACTCACAAAAACTACAAGAGAGCCCATACCTACTTATGACAAACGGTATCGCACACTCAACATAGATTTATGACGTGAATTTACTCACAACTTCATCGTCGCCAAGGTCTCACGCAATATAATAGGCTCTGATTTCCTTTTGAAATTATGACTCATTTTTTATCTTGCCAATCAAAAGATCATCGACCCCTCCACCGGACTTCATCAGCAGAGATATCAACAGCTCTTCGAGATCACAAGTTGCTTTTTTATCTCAGCAAGTCAGAGCTACGAGTCTCCAACACCATGCACCATATCGTCACTAAAAGACAACCTATTACTTTCAAGAAGCGACCATTGGCGCCTGCTAATCTGAAAACTGCTCAAGAGGAATTTGCAAGGCTGTTGGAAGAGGGAATCACCAGACCATCGAAAAGTTCATGGACGTCACCACTGCAAGTAGTCTCCAAATCAAACGGATCGTACAGAGCCTGCGGAGATTATTGCAAGTTAAATTAATTGACAAATCTGATGAATTTCCTTTTCTTAATATTAACATCTTACTTGAAAAACTCAACGGCAGCAATTTCTTCTCAGTGATTGACCTTACGCAAGCCTACCATTACATACCGGTAGCGTCAGAAGATATTGAAAAGATTGCGGTCATCACTCCATTTGGCCTTTTCGAATACCTTTACATGCTTTTAGAACTTAAATGTGCTACACAGACGTTTCAAAGATTCATTAATGTATGTCATATCTCAATGACATAATGGTATTCAGTCCAGACTTAGAATCTCATGCGAAGCATTTAAGAAATGTCCTCTCACACTTATCTAACCATGGACTCAAGATCAATTGTGACAAGACACAGATTGTAACTACATCCGTGGACTTCCTAGAGCATCGTATCACGCCAAAAGGTATGCAAATTTTGCCGTCAAAGGCGAATTCAATCAGGAATATCAAGCCATTGAAGGCTGGTAGCGAGTTGCAGAAAATTTTTGGAGTCTTAAATAACATCGCAAGTTTATTTCCGGCTTTTCAAGACATCTTTATCCTTTGTGCAGGCACCAGTAGAATCGAAAAGGACTTAGCAAGAATTCCATCATTACATAGTCATCTGAATATTAGGAATTACTTCGACTCTCCATCAACTCGTTAGCAAATGCTACAATGCTAACGCATCCAGATTTTCAACGACCATTTCTACTCACAAAAGATGCTTCTGAATTCGCTATTGGAGCCACGTTGGAATAATAGATCGACGGTGTTCGGAAACCTATCAGTTTCTACACGCCTTCTTTCCAACCAGGGGAAACAAGATACGACACTTTCGGTCAAGAACTCCTTGCCATCCACGACGCATTGCGCCATTTTATCCGCATCATTGGCAGCAGCAGATTTGATATTTTCAAAGATCCAGCATTATTAGTTAGCGCACTTTGAAACGCGACTTCAACTATCGCCAAGTACACTGCCAGATTGGAAAGACAGCTTTCACGTCTGAGTTAATCGCAATTCGACATCTTTCATATCATGGACGAACAAAATTTTATTGCATCGCCAAGCAAACGGTATGGTAGAGAGAATGCATAGTAAACTCAAAGCTGCTTTAGCATCCTCGTCCATTAATGGCAACTGGGTCGATGCACTACCTTTAGTTCTACTTGCCATGCGTTCCCGTGCTCGTGAATCCATTAAAACGTCTGCGTCACAACTCTTGTATGGCATGGATCTATGCCTGCCTAGTCAGCTCCCACGTCTACTACCCGCACAGGATGACCCACAAGACGAAGCTACCCGCCTTCGACTTCATTTTGGTAACTTTTGAACAGCCGCCGAGACCTATTCCTTATCCAGTTTTCGTTCACCTACAGCTCTGCAGCTGAAAGAGAGTACTCATTCGTAACGACGCTGCTGTTGCACCACTACAACTAAAGTATCGCTGACCTTACCCGATTTTGCTCAGACAGCCGAAATACTTCATTATCATGCAAAGTGTGACACCTACATGGGTAAACATAGACAAGTTGAAAGCGTTTATCGAAACGCCTGATCTTGGCAGCATACAACCTTCTACATGCGTCTCAGACTCTACCTTCCACAATTTCAACCTATCCACAGATTGCTTTGAATAACGTAAAACTGACAGTTTTTTACATTAATTTTGCTTTATTCTGTGTATCAAATATTAATTTTCGCGCATCATTTACACTCCGTTTCGTGCTACGTGATTTCCATGGATCCATACGATTAATTACTTCTCTCACACTCACTTGTCTCACATGGTGTAACCAACTATTCTTTGCTAACAATTATGTAGCATTTATAACAGTTCTTCGGTATTATGTCATCTCTGCAGCAATATTCGAGTACACTTTTGTCCTTAAAAATGATTTTCATATATATAGATAAATATATATATATATATATATATATATATATATATATATATATATTATATTTTACTCTTGCAACGTATGGCTCACACCTGAGCTCACACTGCCTATTTTGGTATGACCAGCTACTTATAGCTAACGTCGTGAGTAACAACATTAAGTAGTGATTGGCCTCATATCATGCTAGAGACCACTTTCAATTCATATCTAAACTTCGTCAGTTGCACAATGCACACTCTACGAATGTCATGACCACAACTTCGAGCACACAATAGCTTTTTGGTCATATTCGAACCCATTAACGGCGATCCAGCCTGCCTAGATTTCAACTTAAACCTGGCAACTGCAATGGCAATCTACTTTGCAATTTTCACGCTGCGGTTCTAAGAATCTCTCACACTACTCTATTTCGCTTCACGTCGTATAACCGGCCATTACAGCTAGCAATTTGTGTAGCAATTCCTAGTGGTTATTTGGCATCATATCAATGCTGAAACAACCAACAATTATGCACCAGCCCAGCATTTACTATATATTTTTCGTAAGCTATATGCAGAAGAATAACCAGTTGCTTAATTGAGTTTGGACTCCGCCCTACATTACCTATCGAGCCTCGCCAAGAGGAATTTTTATTTTCTAAGAGAAGAAAATGATATAACGACTCAGATAAATTTGCTGACATATTGCCTAAATGAAATTCAAATTTCATTTCGCGGTACCAATTAAAATTAGCGAAAGTTTACGTTAATTAATGATGTGCGACAATGCGCCTGCACAAGCATATAAGCACGGTGCGTTTACTTTACTTTATCACAAACTTGACATTTCCATCGTGTGCACTACGCGTGATTACTGTCGCTTTCTCTACTTGACTGTTTTATCTACTCTGACTTCTAAATTTGCGTTTATTACGTTTTGTCACTTAGTCACTTGGACTTCAGTCACGTCAATCTTCTTGTTATACACAACTAGTCATACTTGATCGATTATCTATTAATCGGACTTCTAAGTGTGCCAGTCACCACGATGTTGCCGCAGATCTTTAACAAGAAAATTCTGGTACTGCACACAGCAACTCACCACTCTGGTTTTGATAACTACTTATCCCGGAGCAGCCACACGAAGGAACACCGGCGAATCAACCAGAGCCGGTCTCACTGAAACACTACCAAACTTTCATGGAATTTACCAGAGAACGCAATGTAGAGGCTCCTAACCTATTAGTGCTTGAGAACCCCATAGATGCCAAGTTGTGTTCAGTCCTTAATTGTACAATTGAATCTGAAAAGCTAGTACTCTCGTTCACATCTATTAAATTCATGCCTGCCATATCTTGAGCTAATTTGCTTGTGTCCTCAAACTTAAGATTAGCTTCCATGCTGATCGTACTTAATTATTAATTTAATAATTTAGTGTTAGGCAAACGGACTGTGTACTTTTTACGTAGCAAAACACCCGATCAAATAACCTGGAAACAAATAAGACGTGAACAACAGAATTATTAAATTATCTGTTCCAGAACGTCCCCAATATGTACGATTCAAAAGACAAAATGATAGCAGGTGTATATTATAAAAATCGATTAATTATAAGCGTAAATTGGAGAAAAGGAATAAATGCAGTTTGCTGAGGAATGTCAGGCCAGTCATGTACTGATAACCAAAACAGAGAAAGTCAAAATACGTCAAGCACACAGAACGGTAAACTCAAAACATTTTTTATATAGAAAACATCGTTATTTGTTTACTAAAATAAATAAGCGTTGTTTGCAGAAATTTCGTTGTTTAGTACTACGTTTGCATTGTAATACTGTAACACTCGGCTCCGTGTTACAACCCAACAAAGGTCAATTTTTACAAACGCTGTGCTCTTTAAGATCAAATATTCTAACTCTGTCCTTAAAAATATTTCTCTTAGCTGTGATTTTAGGAACAATCTCTTTTAGTCTCAAGCAGTTTTAATCGATATTTCTTGAACTGAAATTTTATTTGTAATTAATAGTGTTTTATTAAAGAAATAATTATATGCGATTCATGACAGCTCTTCATTGGATTGATATTACTAGGATATTTTCTTGCTTAGTTGGAATATTCGGTTCTATTTAATAGAATCCAAATCTAGCGCTAAATCCAGTGACACAATAGTCCACTGCGTGATCCTCGCGAATGCGGCAAATTAATGCCGACACAAATTAATGGTCGACATATTGCGTAAATTAAATTCAATTTTATTTACGTTGCACCAATGAGAAAAAAGCGAAACTTGCTGTTTAACCAATAGTGTGCAAGTAGGCATGGCATGCTATTTAAGCACGGCAATTTACCAGTGTCGCCTGGCATTTGTCACCTACTACGTGTACTGTCGGCTGTCAATACCTACGCTGGTGATTTGGTAGTTTCACCAACAACTAACTACATCCGTGACTCATCTTGTTGCGGTATACCCGAGAGACGAGCCAATTAAGTGCAGAACCTGCAGGACGCTATCCACAACGCGATTACAGCTCAACCACGGGAGCGATAACTCAACCCGAGTCCACCCAAGGCTCTAGGACATCTTCAAACTCTGAAGACTTCAAGAGAACGCATTACCAGGCCCTCTTAAGGACCCCCATATCAGTAACCAATCTCTATTCAGAGCAACTTAACCGAGTTTGTAACAACAAAATACTTGGAAGCTAGGCAGCGAGTTAGAAGAGAATCAGTAAAGTGTGATCCGCGAGGAATACGTGGATTATTAGATTGTGGATTTATTTATTTAGCTGGGATTATTCAAATTCTATGTAAATAGAATAATCCAACTGCTAAAAATAAATCCGCAGGACACACAGTCCACCTGCGTGATCCCGCGGATCGCGCGCGGTTCTGTCTATTTAATAAAAACACTATTAATTACAAATAAAATTGCAGTTCAAGAAATATCGATTAAAACTGCTTGAGACTGACAGAGATTGTTTCTAAAATCACAGTTAAGAGAAATATTATTTAAGGACAGAGTTAGAATATTTTACCTTAAAGAGCACAGCGTTTGTAAAAATTGACCTTCGTTGGGTTGTAACACGGAGCCACGTGTTACAATACAACGTGTAAACATTGTCCTAACAAAAGTAAAACTTTTATGTCGGAGGAAATATCTTCCTCTATGTAGAGGCTCCTAACCTATTCGTGTCTGAGAACCCCATAGATGCCAGATCGCTTGTAGACTTAAATTTACAGTAGAAACTGATAAGCTTATATATTTTAATTCAGATTCTAGCTAGATTCAAATCCGCAATATCCTGTACTAACCTACTAGTGTCCTCAAATTTAATATCAGCCTCCATCTCTGTGAAGTTTAATTATTAAATCGACACTTAATGTTAGGCAAATCGGAATGTGAAATCTGTCTCGCGCACCACACCCAAACAAATAATCTGGAAGGAGATATACGTGAACAACAGAATTATTAAATTACCTGTTCCAGAACGTCCCTTCTATGCGTGGTTCAGTAAAAATACGAGACAGTATAAGCAGATATATATTGATTAATTTGATCAGTTTTTAATGAATAAAATGTGATAATTGCACCAGACCAAAGGAAAATACAATCAGTCTAGGATCGTGACGCTCGAAAACTTAAAATGGCGCACAATTCAAAGTCAAATATTTAAACAAAGAATGTTCTGAAAAATAAAAGAAAAAGTTCTTTTTAAATAAAATTTGTTACCATCAGCCAAGGTGGTTTAAATTTATCAGTTAATGTTACTTTAATTTTGGTGGAGGATTTATCTTCCTCTACATCTACACGCAATGTAGATATTTGATTACACTATGGCTGAGAATAAACAATAAAAAGACGAGAGCTTTAATAATAGGTAACAGAACAAACTTTCATTATGTTTATTTTAATGATGCTCTGATTAATGATGGGTTTGAGATTAAACTTATGCAAGAAATTAAGGAATTAGGCATAACTATTCAATGTACAGCTTCTGCTGAGAGACATATTGAAAGTATAGTAGGCAGTGCCAAGAAAAGATGGGCACTAATAAATCGAAATATTTTATTAAATGATATAAAACTTCAAATGTATATAATATGGATTATACCGGTACTAGAATATGCTGTCGCTACTTGGAATCTATTAAAAAAGAGTTTGTCCAACAAGATAGAAGCTGTACAAAGAAAAGTTGTGAAACATATTAGTCCTATTTCTTGCACTATATATGCCTCTAGATTACATTTTGTGTCATTGCAATCTTTGTGGTTTCGGAGGATGTGCTATGTAAAAAAGTTTTCCATTTGAACCAGTGGACTGGTGCCTATATGACTCCGATAAGAAAGAGTCATGAAGTTGAAACTAGATCTGGACATTTGGCAATATCTCCTCCTTTGGTGGGGAATGTAGCGAGCAAGTTATTCTCATTCTCGAAAATCTACAAAATTTATAACCAATTGCCGAAGGGGCTTAGAGAAATGCCTCCATCTAAGATGTCTTTTAAAATTTTATCTACTGAACTTGAAAAGTCTGCAATCCTGCTGATATTTTTTATTTTGATTATGATAATACTTTCTCATGGTTGAATAAAAGACAAGGATAATTGTTATCGGAAACAGATTTTCTTGAGATTTTTATTTCCAAGTTTTGTATTATTATAATTGAAATGTTATGCACTATATCTTCATGTTAGTTAACATTACATACAATCAATTGCTAGTCATGGTTCTCAATTTTTGCATAATGTTACACTCGATTTATATCTTAATTGTTCCTAATTTGATAATGTATATATTATTCTTTTCAGTCGAACTTTCTGATATTGATATATTGTATTGTACAACTAGTGAGATATAATAATAATAATAATAATACATTTATTTGGCATCAAAGGCCAACTGGCCCAACCATTGAAATAGCAAATCAAGGGTAGGATATGTGGAGGTGAGTGGAATTGTGACTAGCAAAGTATTTAATAGCAGGGGGAGGGGTTGGGGAGGGGAAAAGTTATCATTAACATCAAGATAGTTCAATCTGGTGAAAAATAAACATAAGCGAAGTTCCATTTGACTAGACAAGATCAATTGGAGATAGTCCGTGAAGTATCAGATCTTCAAGGGGAATGTGAGATCGAAAACGAAGATGAAGATGAAAAGATGGCGGCCCGGAGGTAGACGTCGACCGTTGGAGTCCATTGTCGTGACGAATGAATTGATGGAGTCGGCAGGATTGAGGCGAGCGAGTCTTGCAAGGATCGCAGGCATCTGTAGAACGTGATCGAGATTAAAATAAGACCAGGGAGAGTCGAAGTCCGAAGCGAACCGTTGGTGAATCGGTAGGGCTGTTGGGTTTCCGGTCCTCCGCTGAAATAAGAAAGAAAGAAAAGAGTTGGATGAGCAAAACGTAGTCGAGTATCCGCAACGTGGATATAATGGGGTTAGAAATGGGCTGAGAGGTGGTATTAGTGAATCTAGAAGAAAAGAATAAGACAAGAGAGGTAGAGTGGAAGATGGCTGCCTGATGGATTTAACCCTACGAAGTTAGTTAAGAAGATAGCCTGGGGTGAAGTAAATGTTATGGATTGAGAAGGAACCAGTTTCGTTTCCAATCGGTCGTATCACAAAGAAATTTGTTGAAGAAGTACTGATGGGCTGCCTTTTTGAATTCGTGCTGGGGTAGGAGTTTTATGTCTGTGGGGAGAGCGTTGAAGACATTAGTGGCTTTGGAGAAGAGATAGATTTTTTTAAATAAGGTGGGGGTATGGTAGGCTTGGATAGAAGAGTTACTAGAACGTGTGGCGTAGTGGTGACTTGGGTGGGCAAAGTTGGAGAGTGGTAAGGAAGTTGAGATCTTATGGATAAAAGAAATGACTCGAAGGTGACGTGTGAACCAAAGCGGAAGAAGGTTAGCTAGAAGTAGGCGTTCCCTGTAGTTTTGGCAGTTCGGGAAGACTCGCTTAAGAAATCTGGAGGATACCTGTTCAATGGTGTACGAGGAGGCGTGGGTGAGAGGACAGTAGAATTCGCTGGCGTAGGAAATGAGGGGCAGAACGTAGACCTTGAATAATGTGAGTTGGAGAGTGGGATTGTTAGTCTTAAAACAGATCAGACGGGCCCATTTGAAGAGTTTGGAAGTAGTGTGTGTAAGGTGTGGGGAGAAGTCTAGGGATTTTGAGAATTGAATGCCGAGATGTTTGGCCGAATCTATTATTTCTATGTCGAGGGGGTAGTTGGCAGCCGGGATAGAGCAGAATGGATCAGACGAGAGTCTCATTAAGCGAGTTTTGGTGGGATTTAGTTTGAGTCCGATTCCGCTGAGCTGCAAGTGGTGCGAGGATAGGAGCTCCGATATAAGGGATGAGGAAGGGTTGGAAGTTGTGGGGTTGCTGAATACGATGACCATATCATCCGCATATTTGAACAGCTTGAAAAGAGTGTCTTCAACCTGTATGTGTGCGAGTGTAAGGTTGAAGAGAATGGGACCAAGTACAGAGCCCTGGGGAACACCGGATCGGACATGGGTTGGCCTCGAGAGACTACTGCCAACTTTTACTCTTGCATATCGATTCCGTAGATAATAGCTGATAAGATTGAGAACATTGCCGCATATACCGCTTCTCATTAAGGCAGATTCAATTGCTGAAAATGACAGCGAGTCAAAAGCCTTGGATATATCTAGGAAGAGGAGAGTGCACTGGAGCCCTTTAGAGAAAGAAGAGTAGCAATGATCGAGAATACTAACTAAGTTGGTGGAAGATGAGCGGCCGTTCAAGAATCCATGTTGATCATCAAGGAGGTAGAAGTTTTCATGAGACTTAATGAAAGGGTAGATTAGGTTGTATAGGATCCTGTCGAAGATTTTGGTGAAAGAAGGTACGATAGTAATGGGGCGGAGATCTTTAAATGATGAGATCGAGGAAGAGCCGTTTTTGGGGATGGGAGAGATCGTCGAGCAAAGCCAGTCCGAGGGAAGATAGATGGTTTCGACACAATGATTAATAACATCTGCAAGTAGAGAGAAGACGTCCCAGCCAAGCAGCGCAATCATGCTGACTGAAACACCGTATTGATCAAATTGGTGTTTAGATTTAATGTCTTTAACTGCTTGGGCGACGGAAGCCGGAGAGACGTATAACCAGCGTAGGTTCTCGGAGTCTCCGTTGTCTACCATCTCAATAGGCGGAGTGGGAGAGGAAAATGAGTCGAGAAGATGAGTCAGATAATCGTTAGCGAAGCAAAGGTCGTCTGACTGAGAGAAGTTGATATACGAGGTTTTGGGCTTTTGCAACAATTGGTGTTTGATGATGGCGAACTTTGCCCGGGGGTTAGGAGCTGAGCGGATGCGTTTTTCGACGTGGAGCGCTTGTTTGTTGATAGCCTGTTTAATGAGCCCATCAATGCGTCTCAGAGCGAGGGCGCGAGCAAGTGACGATGTGCGTAGGCGAGAGCTGCGTGCGAGGTTGTCACGTGCCTTAAACAGAGCGTTCAACTTATTCGTCGAGTATACTTGTTGAATAGAGGTGGCGGAGTTATAGTGGGAGGATAGGATGTTATGGACTTCGGAGAAGCACGAGGAGAGGTTGTTTGGGAGAAAGAGGTCCCTCCAGTTAACTGTGTCACAGAGTCGGCGGAACTCTTCCCAGTTGGTGAATCGTCTGAAAGATTGGGTGTCTTCTCGAGGGGTGAAGGATAAGAGAGGTAAGAGGAAGGATACCTGACAGTGATCAAGATTGGGGAAGATTTCCCGAGAGCGAACATCGGTCACCTCGTTATTGGAGAGAACACAATCCAGTTGGTTGTTCCCTCGGGTAGGAAAATGCACGAATTGGTGTAGCAGGTTATCCGCGAAGAGTCGAAGCAGTGGGTGACTTTCGGAAGCTAGATTATGCCAGTTAGTCATGGGGAGGTTGAGATCACCCACAACGACGTACCGATCAGAGTGTAAAGAGAAAAGAGTGGAAAGGAGTTGGGCCCCGCGAGTGTCGTCGATGAGTGAGATATTAGGGGGTCTGTAGACAACGCAGGTAGATATGCTTTGGTTAAGGATTTGTAGCTGAAACGAGAAAAATTCCAAACCTTGAGAGTTCGATGTCGACAAGCGTTTGGGCATAAGAAGGGATCGGACATAGGCAGCTAGTCCGCCTCCACGACCGACAGTTCTGTCGCTACGAAGGAACGTGTATCCATGAATGAGGAAAAGGTCATCACAGTGGATGGAAGGGGACAGCCAAGTCTAAACAAGAACGCATATGTCAATCTCGTTAGAGGACAGAAAGGCACGTTGTTGATTAATTTTAGGCGTAAGTGACCTGCAGTTGATGAGGATTGCTGAGAGCGCTTTGAGAGAGGGATGGTTAGATCGGAGAGGAGAACCGTGCGGGGGCTTTCCGCTGGCGGGTGGAGCGAGATCTAGGGCTGATGAGGGTGACAGACCGCTCGTTGACAAGGATAGAGTGGTCAGCGTCGATTTGGATTTCTGTTGTCCCGCGTTTATCATGTGGATGAGGCAGTTGTAGGGTTTGAAAGCAAGAGGGGGGCGAGATGTCTGGGTTCGAGGTGCCACTCGGAAGCTGCGTGGAGGGGGCGAGCAGGGACGGAGAAAGATCAGGAGCTGGGGCGGAACTGTCCAGGGTGGGGACGATGATGGATTCAGTAGGGGGAGATGAAGTTGATGGGGCTGGGTCGAAGTTTTGCTTGGCCTTATTAGACTTACGTTTTTTCGGTTTCTGAGTCATAGCATCTGTCACAAAGGTAACTTGTCGAGGGGATGTGGACCTGGCGGACGGGTTTGGGAGAGAAGATGCGTTATTAGGAGGCTTAGCGCGGCGTGGTCGGCCACGACGACGTGGTAAAGCTTGAGATAGTGTGGGGGGACTGGTTGCGGAGTAAGGGCTGAAGGTGAGAGGAAGGCCTTCAAATCGGGAAGGTGTGAGTGGGGGTGGACTGGAGGAAGGTGCGTCACCAAGGAGTCCGCCGTGAACTGAACGGCTTTTCTTTGGATTGCTCCAGCCCGGAAAGGCGTGATGAGCTGGAGGAGGGGTGGTGTCCGGTGTGTGAGTTTGTGCTTTCTCTAGAGTCCTCTGTAGCAGAGTGTAGTCTCGTTTGAGTTTGACTTGTCCGGATGTTAAGATGGGCGAATGTAATTTGAGATGACGAACCTCATCGTCAGACAGTCTTTTGTGCGAGGAGAGAATGAAGGCTCGACCCTTTCCCGAGGAGATCTCTTTAAGGTGGCTAAAGTTTTCCCCTATTTGACTGATGAGATCTGAGGCCAGATCGTCCTTCGAGAGTGGGGAGCGCGGAGACCAAAGAAAGTGGTTTCGCTTGTTGTGGTTTCGCATGGCAACCTCCCTGGCTACCATATTCAGAAAGGCATCTGCTTGATGCAACAGATGGGCCTGAACGGAGGAGACTGAAAGGTTGCCAGTCAGTGCTCCAAGTAATCCTGTGATGTCCGCCATTTGCTGTTGGAGATCAGAAATATTGGAGATAATCTTTTGGGTGAGGAACGGGGAGATGGGGGCTGGCGACGAAAGTTGGTTCATGGTGGAGTTAGATAGAAGAGTAGGTGTAACCATCTGAAAGGAACAGACATTGGATGCTCAGGTGAAGTATGTAGCAACCATTGATATGCAGTGGGGTACAAATCACAGGCAGATAGCAACTATAAAGTACCTCTACAATATAATATAGAGTGAGTTAGCGTTGAAGTCGCTACTACAGGTTTACACAATCGTTTAGGACATTGTACGTCCTATTTTTGCCACATTCCTCACCCAAATATATAGTGGGTAAAGGGCGTAATGCTGTTCATGCTGTCTTTGATTTTTCCTGCTGGCCATATTTGAATTAATTTATTAGTAGGTGCGCAACACCTAATACACAATTGCATAAATTATCGTTTGTTAAATTCAGTTTCGGTTTATACGTTAGTGCATTTTAAGTAAGAACTTCGGAAAACGCGTTAATATGTCTACTAAAATGAATTCAAGAAACCATCAAAATTGCCATTGCATTGTACTGGCATATGCTCAAACTGACTGCAGTATTTTCGACAGCAAGTATGAATACTTTACTAAGTAGAGGTTGCAGATCCGCATAAGTTTCAGTGCGTAATGACTATAATTAACAACTGATAAATAACTGTTTTGAGTATAGATTATAGTTGAGTAGAACTAACCAAATGGTGTTCTCCAGCTCCCAGACAATTGTGGATTGAAGGAGATAATGTTGCC
>JAQBSW010009919.1:0-26565 GCA_029291075.1 Eudiplozoon nipponicum | reverse complement strand
ATTATATTATATTATATTATATTATATTATATTATATTATATTATATTATATTATATTATATTATATTATATTATATTATATTATATTATATTATATTATATTATATTATATTATATTATATTATATTATATTATATTATATTATATTATATTATATTATATTATATTATATTATATTATATTATATTATATTATATTATATTATATTATATTATATTATATTATATTATATTATATTATATTATATTATATTATATTATATTATATTATATTATATTATATTATATTATATTATATTATATTATATTATATTATATTATATTATATTATATTATATTATATTATATTATATTATATTATATTATATTATATTATATTATATTATATTATATTATATTATATTATATTATATTATATTATATTATATTATATTATATTATATTATATTATATTATATTATATTATATTATATTATATTATATTATATTATATTATATTATATTATATTATATTATATTATATTATATTATATTATATTATATTATATTATATTATATTATATTATATTATATTATATTATATTATATTATATTATATTATATTATATTATATTATATTATATTATATTATATTATATTATATTATATTATATTATATTATATTATATTATATTATATTATATTATATTATATTATATTATATTATATTATATTATATTATATTATATTATATTATATTATATTATATTATATTATATTATATTATATTATATTATATTATATTATATTATATTATATTATATTATATTATATTATATTATATTATATTATATTATATTATATTATATTATATTATATTGCATTATATTATATTATGTTATATTATTTTATATTATATTATATATTATATTATATTATATTATATTATATTATGTTATATTATATTATATTATATTATATTATATTATATTATATTATATTATATTATATTATATTATATTATATTATATTATATTATATTATATTATATTATATTATATTATATTATATTATATTATATTATATTATATTATATTATATTATATTATATTATATTATATTATATTATATTATATTATATTATATTATATTATATTATATTATATTATATTATATTATATTATATTATATTATATTATATTATATTATATTATATTATATTATATTATATTATATTATATTATATTATATTATATTATATTATATTATATTATATTATATTATATTATATTATATTATATTATATTATATTATATTATATTATATTATATTATATTATATTATATTATATTATATTATATTATATTATATTATATTATATTATATTATATTATATTATATTATATTATATTATATTATATTATATTATATTATATTATATTATATTATATTATATTATATTATATTATATTATATTATATTATATTATATTATATTATATTATATTATATTATATTATATTATATTATATTATATTATATTATATTATATTATATTATATTATATTATATTATATTATATTATATTATATTATATTATATTATATTATATTATATTATATTATATTATATTATATTATATTATATTATATTATATTATATTATATTATATTATATTATATTATATTATATTATATTATATTATATTATATTATATTATATTATATTATATTATATTATATTATATTATATTATATTATATTATATTATATTATATTATATTATATTATATTATATTATATTATATTATATTATATTATATTATATTATATTATATTATATTATATTATATTATATTATATTATATTATATTATATTATATTATATTATATTATATTATATTATATTATATTATATTATATTATATTATATTATATTATATTATATTATATTGTATTATATTATATTATATTATATTGTATTATATTATATTATATTATATTATATTATATTATATTATATTATATTATATTATTTTATATTATATTATTATATTATATTAAATTATATTATATTATATTAATATATATCATATTATATTATATTATAATATTGTATATTATATTATATTACATTATATTATATTATATGATATTATATTATATTATATTATATTATATTATATTATATTATATTATATTATATTATATTATATTATATTATATTATATTATATTATATTATATTATATTATATTATATTATATTATATTATATATTATTATATTATATTACATTATATTATTTTAAATTATATTATATAATATAATATTATATTATATTATATTATATTATATTATATTATATTATATTATATTATATATTATAATATGTATATATTATATTTTATTATGTTATATTATATTCTATTATAGTATTATAGTATAATTGCCTTATTTACATAATGAAGTCGATATAGGCTACGGGTAATTTTGTTAATTTCTGACGTCATATTTTTCAAATTCATTTAAGTAATCAACAGAAATTTCACATTGAACCTGTATAAAATGTTTGAAATTTGCCTGCTTACGTAATTCACAGTTTTCACCTTCCCAGCCTTCTTCACATGTGCATTTATATTGATAATCCGGAAGGGATTCGCATCGGCCTCTCTTGCACGGCATCAGCTCACATGGAGGCACAACTGTTTATAATCAAAGAGAAATAGAATAAGAAATATTACTTCCAGAAACATTTTGTTAAAAAATATTTTAATAACACAAAAATTTGACCTCTATTATTTAAACAAGAAAGTATCTCGCTTAACACTAAGACCACAAGAGCAATTTATGAGAGCCTGTTACTGTCGTTTTGCTTGTTAGGTGTTGTTAAATGCCAACCAATCAAATTTAGTCGTCGTTGACGACAAATCATGCTCCACAGAATCTTAGCTCCAAATCCAATCAATTTACCACACCCAGATTTTATCGTTGCTTGGCCACCAGCCAGTCATTGTCGAGGCGCTTTGAAAGCATATACCATTAGCCAACACTGGGGCGGTTAATTTTTTACCCGTATCGCATCAAAAATATGGCCGGCGTTGTAACTCGCATAGTTTGCCAAATCGCCTAGGTACACGAATTTGTCTGCACCTGCAGAAATCACCATATTGTGGCACTATGAAAATTGCGCATTGTTCTGTGATAAACCAAACCATGCCTTCGGCCGCGGTCGTGGCATGCACCGGGGAATTGACCGAAAATGTCAACTGAATTAATAAAGCTGTCGTTCAAATGACTCGTGAATCAAAATGTCGAAATTTGAACTTCAGCCCATTTGAACAGCCATAGGCAATAGCTTTGCTATTTTAAATTGTTCAATTCACTTCCTAAAAAGCAAAAATTCCAAAATGTGGAGATTTTTTTGTCGTAATATATAACTTCTCCATTTATGACTTATAAGTTCATTTTTAGGTTGAATCTTGTTGGCTCATACTCCTACATCCATATAAACGACACGCACCTATCCAGTGAAACGACATGAACAACGTTGCGACTAGCAAGTACAAATAGAATGATTTTAATTGGATTTCACATGTGCTTTATTAGTTTATTTTATTTTCGATAATGAGCTCTTGGCTAAATAAAGTACTCAGAAAGAGGGACCAAGTATTTCTCATTTAAAGTTGGAACTAGGAACAATCCATTCTTTGTCATATCGGGGGTCAGCTGATTATGCAATACTCAGTATTGCACTATTTTTTTCATGAGGATTATATAGTAGATTCGCCATATTTTTCAACTGGTAAGCTGACATAGGATTGATGCTTATCTCAAGTTTGCTTACTTGATACAAATAAATATTTAGAAATGAAAATAATTAGCAGAGTTTCGATAGGCTTGTGATTGTACTTGGTTCGAAACCCTAAATTAGGTAAAAAAACCACATTTCAAATTAAGCATGAAACTTAAAATAAGACAAAATGGTGAACACGTGACTGTGGGATTGAAAAATCATAATTTCAATTGCAGACTCAACGTGATAAATTATCTGAAATGTCAACAGAGATTCTCTGTTCTGTGTTTAAGTGCTACTTACTCGGTCATCGCTTGCAGATGTGTACGCTCCTGATAATTAATCAAATAATATTTATGGCATGACATAGTAGATGGATTGTATTCCATACGTAGATACTTTGCAATTGGACACCAATGAATAATGGCTTTCAGGTGATATTTGAAGGATTGCGCAGTGTCATTATCAAGTGTTGGTTCAGCATGTCTGAACGACTTGGGTAGATGATGCACACATGGTAATTTAGATCCACACCTCATAGGGAAATCCCCTCCCTAGGTGAATGACGTCTTGTGTCTAACGATACTTGATGTCAACTTGATACTGCAGACCCCGAGGCTTCACCATGTTTACTCGACATGACTGAATAATGCACACTTGTTATAATAGATCTGTTGCTACTTGAAAGTGTCTCACATAATGGAGCACGACGTGCTTAGACCATTGATACCGGAGATGCACCTCAACATTTGATTTGCTTTGTCTGGTTTATTTTGGTTTGGTCTGCCAATTAACCATGATAAAACAAACAAAATTTGTACAGCCTAAACCAAATTAAATTAGGCTTGTTAGAAAGTTTCTATTTCTTTTTGCCAAAAAGAAGGATAAAATGAATGCTTGTTGAAACTGTTACGTAGACAGCTGTTGGGGCGTTTCAGATTTGTTTCATCCTAGTCGCTCAGTCTGACCTAATCAGTAGATTTACTTGTATTTAACATTTGTTGAACCTATTTTTTCATTGATTTATACATAATTTCATCAGTAAGACTTCTAGATAATGACAGAAGACGCATGTGTATGTGTGTTGCCAATCTCTACGGGTGAATATGTTGTACAATTAGTGTACAATTTTTAAATGGTGCCATTCATTCGAGAAAAACAGTTGTTCCTCTAGATGTCTATTCTTCATCGCTTCATTCAATACGTTTGTTCTTCGCGAATTTAATACTATTCACGACAGCCTGATAAATGATACGCATTGTCCAAGTAATGCTCTTTTGACATGAGCTGAAGATATCGAATTTGTTTGTTACATTTAGCTAAAAGGCATCTTAAGTGCATAGAAAAGTGCAATGTGGCTTGACGATAACGTCAAATATTGTAAATAATTCATAAAAATTTATGATATTTATGCACACACAGGCGCGTCTGTAAACACACACACACAAACATATTTAAGACAAAGCGGAGACTGGTACTTGAATCAACTTCATTTAAAAGTTGTAGACAGGGCTTCGGTTAGGAAATGACTAACCATTTAATGTAGGCTCCAATGTGATTATTACACCACACACACACACACCATATATATATATATATATATATATATATATATATATATTTACAGTTGAGGGATTTATATACATATATCTTTTTTTAAATTATCAAATAAATTCGTTGCTAATTCCAGATAATCATATATATATATATATATATATATATATATATATATATATATATATATATATATATATATATATATATATATATATTTACAGTTAAGGGATTTATATACATATATCTTTCTTTAAATTATCAAAATAAATTCATTGCTAATTCCAGAAAATCTTATGTATATATATATATATATATATATATATATATATATATATATATATATATATATATATATATATATATATATATATGTATATATATATATATATATTTACAGTGAGGATTTATATACATATATCTTTTAAATTATCAAATAAATTCATTTACTAATTCAGATAATCATATATATATATATATATATATATATATATATATATATATATATATATATATATATATATATATATATATATATATATATATATATATATATATGTATATATATTTACTTATAGAAACTAAATACAGCATCTGGTGGTCAAGTAAATTCATCCAGGATATTGGTTTCGTTCTTATTGAATATTCTTCAACTACAATCCTGAATTTGTCTTGAATGAGACTCAAACTTGAGCACATTTACTTTGGAGTCTGTAAATCTATTTGATACGCTACTCATGCCGCACATTGCATGCAATTCAAAGTTATATATTGAATAACTTAATATCTAAATTTCAAACTAGCCACCACCGATATAAACTTATACAGCAGACACCACGCAAATTGAAAAATTTATATAAAACTGAATTCTAAGGACAGGATTTCGGTCAGTTTTATATTTTATTGGTGACTAGATGTAGTATTTAGCTTATAATGTCAACACATATATTCTAAATCTTACTATTGAAACTCAGTTGCCATTTTATATATATATATATATATATATATATATATATATATATATATATATATATATATATACGTGTGTGTGTTTGTGTATGTATATAGAATTAAAAGAAAATGACAGGATTTACTCATTTACATGTTTTCAATATTAACTAAGTATACTTCAGTGTAAATTCAATTTATCAAACAGTCTGGTTATGCAATTATTCAGCACTAATGCATTGTTCAATAATGCCATCATACATTAATTCGGTAGCACATCCCCAGTTGGAACTGAGTCGGATCGAGAGGATTAGTTGGAATGCTAGGTCGAAGGAAATACTCAATGTGATTCAACAATCAGTAAGACCTCAATAAATATAGTTATCGAGCTTGATGTTAACACCATTATAACTAAACAGCAGTAACATATGAAAAGACTGCCGTCAATCAAACTCTCTGGCGCATTGCTGGCTTCTATGATCATCATCAGAACACGATGGCAAACTGAATAACAGGGATCAAATAGTAATTCATAAGTACGGGAACAAGAACAGATATGCGGATCTCACCTCATTTAGTCTCGCAAGCATTGCACTAGACTGGAAAAGTCGGCTGCATGATTTTGTTGCGGTCAGGAACATTAACAACATTTTACGCTTTCGCATCATGTATATAAGTTATACAAGTTAACCAGCATTCATTGAGCGGGTGGTCATAACAACTGGTTGAATCAAGGTTGCGAGTTTGAGATAAACACCAATTCTATTGTATCCACCCAGGCGCACAGCATAGTAAGACTACTATCAGTTAAACGTATTGACGCGTTTCGACCTTCCGTGATCATCATTAAGTAATGATGGCAGGAAAATTGTACGGCGTACATATCTAGTCAAGTACAACATATGCGAGACTTCGCTTTCCTCTTAAATGCATTGCAGCTTATCCTGGCTAGTCATATTTCCGTCGTACGCTGAAGATGATCATTGAAGTTCAAAACGTGTCAGTATGTGTGATTGACGGTAATTTACTACTTTCTGTGCCTGGTTGATATAAAGGGATGGGTGTTTATATCAGGCTCGCGAACTTGATATAAAGAATTGAAATTACTAATCGCTCAATCATTGATCGTTAATCAGTAAGACTGACCAGGAAAGCGAAGTTGGTAAGCATTTATTAATATTGCATTCAATGTATGCCTTCCGTTGTGCAAGTGACGGGTTGCTTCAAAATGCGGCCTAATTTAAGTCCTGGTCGGGGAAATTTTGGACAAGACTAGATAGGTTATCCATAAGGGCAATAACTAGCCATTTGAATAACTGCATTTTTAGTCTTACGCAACGCATAGTTTATGCTGTCAACAAATTGAACCATATGTTGCTAATGTACTTCAAATAAAAATCTCTTCCCGCAGTACAACTTTGCTTGCCTTATATTGACAAAACGTAAATCACAAGTCAGAATATTTGGTCTTAAACGATAAGGAATGTTATCCAAACTGACGGTAAGACTGAGCGAAAACAAATTTTTATAAAACTTAAAATTAATAGCACTAAACGAGTTCAAGGTGTTTGTCTAATGTTCTGAATCTAACGGATCACGACAAGACGCATTTTGGAAATTACTTGATTAATAGCCGATAAGGAAAAACCCGCGCATTTCTATGAATTGAATACTTGAATTGTACAATGTTTAGTTTATAAAGATTATATATATATATATATATATATATATATATATATATATATATATATATATAATATCCATAGTGCTCCTCACTAATAAATTATTAAATGTTTAGTAGGAAGGAATACACCCACATTGAATAGACGAAAGTAAATTTATTTGTGAATATTCTCGCTAAAATCTTCAAAAAATTTAATTTCGCTCATGGTTAACTACAAATAACTTAATTTACATGTTAAGAGAGCATAGTTTTACAAATTAATGAATGAAATTTTAGGAGGTTGACTTATATATTTTAAATGTGTTGATGGTTTGAGATTTATATTGGTGAGCTATTAAATGTTCGTCGTTAATGCCGCTTGTGTTCTGATTGCATTATGTCTTGTCATTCATTTAATGTCCGTTAGTTTCCTCTGGGGACTAGGCACGCCGCCTTGTTGCAATACGTGAACACATGTGTTTCTCGTCAATACATTTCAGCTATTTTTTATTTTGGTTCTGTATTGTCCTGGTGTGCGTGTTTCATCGTGATTGTACGAATTCTATTTATTGCCAATCCACACATAATTCTAAAATTGTAAACAATAAAAAATTCGGAGATCGAAGTCAATTGATCTCTAGCGTTCGAGCAGTGTCCGCAGCAAATTGTGGACAGCAATTGAAGAGCTCCCAAAAGGAACGAAACCAGTCTACTGGATGTAGTGTGCATACTATATACTACAATACAATTAAATAATAATTGATTGCGCGGGTGGTGGTAACAATTCTTTAAATCAAGTTTGCGAGCTTGAAGTAAACACCAATCTCATTGTATTTAACCAGTCGTCGAACAAAACACCAAAACAATCACCAGTCACAACGCACTGACGCGTTTCGACCTTCCATGATCATCATCAGAGTACGACGGTAAACTGACTAGCGAGGATCAAACCACATTGCATATATACGGAAAAAATTGGATATGTGGCTCTTAAATCTAGTAGTTGTTCCTAAATTGCACGTGACTGGAAATGTCGGCTACACAATTTTTATGCAGTCACGAACATTAACTGTTTATAGCTTTCGCCACACACATATATATATATATATATATATATATATATATATATATATATATATATATAATTGTATTGGTGTTCAAATCAAGACCGCAACTTTGTTTTTAATTTAATATTGAACGTGATATTGATCGCGAGAATTTGAAATTTATTTCTCGGTTTATTCTTCTAGTCCATGTGGTGTCTGTAAGGTTTCCTTGGAAAGTTTGGCTAGGGTAGATCTTTCTGCTCTTGTCTTTTGGTACACATACCGGACGAGGTCTCACATTAACAACAATGAATTAATCCGGATAGTTGTTCACTCCAAAGATCTTAAAATATCCTAACATTTCCTCGACCTTGTGCAAGGTGCATATATACCAGATTCGATAGTCTGTGTTGTTTGTCAGGTTCTTTGTGTAAGACTTTAGAACTCTGCTGTTGTAATGCATGAATTTTCGCGCACTTGTCAGTCTGACGTCATTCTATAGGGAAAATTGAATGTTGAGAAAAGGAAGCAGTTTTTTTCTCCTCCCCGAGTGTAAATTTTATATCAGGATCGGCGTTGTTGGCCAGTTCTAGAAGTTTTCTAGGATTTATTGCTTTTGAAATGAAGAAAAATATATCGTTTACACACATTTTATGTAGTATCCATTGTTTAATTATTTTCTGACGCCGATTTATGCCAGAGGCTACATGCATACCTCCGCTAGAAGAGGTGCAATAAAATCGAACTGTCGGTAGTAATCACTATTAAATAGAATTTGACTGACATATGTGCAGGCCAGTGCTATTTCTTTTTGTTTTAACACAAATCAGACAATCCCGATATTAAAGTAAGGTACTGTTTGTGACGGCGAACTAATATATATGCAAGTATTTATTAGGTGTTGCGATCCAAGTAACAAATTATTTCAATTATGACCAGAAGGATAAACCGAAGATAGCATGAACGGAAATTATAATCTCTTCCAAATTCGCTTCGTGCTTACTGGCGACTCATCAGTGGGAGCCGGTATTCTGCCCTTTACCCATTACATATTTGGGTGAGGAATGTGGGAAAATAGATCGGTACAATCTCCTAGATGGCGGCACAGCAGTGAAGCTAACATCATATAAGCCCTCGACAATGCCAATTTCACCAACTCACTCTATATACTATATATATATATATATATATATATATATATATATATATGTATATATGTTATATATATATATATATTTGTATATATATATATATTTATATATATATATATATATATATATATTGAGTCCGTAAAGGATACCAACAATATAGCTTTCGTGTCAGTACCCAATACCAACATTATAGAACCGAAAATGTACATGGTACTAACACTATGGCTGCTGAGTCGGTACTTAATGCCACCATGATGGATTTCAATGTATGCTATATTTCATCAAAATTGAGAATGACATATATTTCTGAACACCTGCTACGCCAGTATATCCATACACTCTGGCCTCGATCGATATTAATTTTGGAGAAATTCGTAAAGTATCATTGGTGACTTTGCTAATGGAAGTTTGTAAACAGCGACGTTACAACCAAAGAGACCATTGTTGCAATAACGACGTTTTTTTCAATTTTATTGTTAATTCTAAAGAAATGCTTGAAATTAGCTGCTAGTGTTTGTATCAAAACTTTCGGGTTAGGCGTTTTGGGATGTTCACCATTGATATTATTGGAGGCAGTGGCCGGTTTCCGAGACTCGTTTGAGCCTTGTGTTATTATGTACAAATCAGTTTTGCTCTATGAATTTCTTTTAGGAGCTCTGATTTCCCTCTAGAAACTGCAATAGATTATGCGACGTGTTTTCATCTTTCTGAAGATATAGTTGATTTTTGTTTTCTTGTTTATTTAATCAGCTTTCTGTTTGATGTCTCGTCTGAACTTTGACTAATCATCCATAAATTTTAACATAATTAATTTATAAACATCAGTAGTTAGAATGGCAATTCCCGATACTTTTTCTGGTGAATCGAGTATTATAATGCTATCAGTTTTAAGTGTTCGAAATTCATCTACATTTGTCTTCATGCAAATATGATTTATCTAGTAGCTCTTCTGCTGCGTTCATTACTTCTGCTTGAAATCCGTCAGTGTCAAATTTGTCTGAGTTGACTCCACTTGTTAAGTCAATATAAAATTTTTCACCTGGAGCTTGCATATCTATGTCACAAACACTTGGAAATATTTTCTAGCTCCCCAAATTTTGCTCGAAGAGAAAATATTTCTTTCTGATTCCTTCAGAGAATTTCACTTGAAAAGATGAAGATATTTTGTTGCCTCGCATAATATTCCGAAATATCTCTAACTTGTCAGGGAACGCACACAGTCCTTCTATGTTGATTACTTATATTCTTTGTTCAAGCACTTGCATTTTCCTCTCAATTTCATCTACCTTCGAATTTTTGTCATCAATCGCGTTTAACAGAAGCCGCTTTATGAAATACTCGGTAGGCTTTTAATTGTTTTTACGACACTGCTTCAAGATATGATTAGGCACAACATATGATTTCAAGCGCAGCTTCAATAATTTTATTCGTTCTAACGGTTTCACATGTCTACAAATAGCAGCAAGAAATACGTTTAACTCATTCAGAGGAAGAGGTTGACCATGTATTTCAATAATTGCAAATATATACAATTTGTTTCTCAATAATAAACCATTAATTGTTCAGTATGAAGGAAAACACACATTGCATAAATGAAGGTAAATGTATTTGTGAATGATCTTACAAAGAAATTAAAAAATTTATTTCGCCTAAACTTAACTATACAAACACTTAAATAACATTATTCAAATCATGTTTGCGAGCTTAAAGTAAACACAAAGCCCATTATATATAACCAATCGTCGAACAACATAGCAAAACTATCGTCAGACATACGCACTGACGCGTTTCGATCTTCCATCGTTATCATCAGATTACGACGGAAAACTGGCTAGCGAAGATGAAACCGCAATAAATAAACACAGAAAGCTAAATTAGGTATTTAAATCTAACCTCTATTTGTCTCGCATACATTGTACTTGACTGGAAATGCCGGCTGCAAAATTTTTATGCAGTCACGAAAATAAACTATTTGCAGCTTTCGTCACATAAATATAGGTAATACAATTAAGAAATCACTGTTTGCGTGGGTGGTGGTAACTATTCTTTAAATTAAGTTTGCGAGTTTGAAGTAAACACAAATCATATTGTAATGTAGCAAAACTATTATTAATCACACGTACTGACGCGTTTCGACCTTCCTTGATCATCATCAGAGCACAACGGCAAACTGAATAGCGAGGATCAAACCGCATTGCATATATATGGAAAGCAATATTAGAAATGCGGCTCTCACCTCTAGTGGTCTCGCATACATTGTACTTGACTGTAAATGTCGGCTGCACAATTTCTATGCAGCCACGAAATACAATTGGATTGGTGCTCACTTCAAGATCTCAAACTTGACTTAAAGAAATTTTATCACCACCTGCGCAATCAATGTTTGTTTAACTGTGTTGCTTAGTAGATATGGTTTCCCAAATGAATGAATGAAAACTTGCCAAGGTTGGTTTATATATTACAGTTAAATACTGTTTGTTGCGAAGATCTAATATATATGCAAGTATGTATTAGGTTTTGCGAACCTAGTAACAAATTAGTCTGATTGTGACCAGAAGGATAAACCAAAGGCAGCATGAACGGAAAGTATAATCTCATGCACATTCGTTTCGTGCTTACTGGCGACTCATCAGTAGGAGCCGGTATTACGCCCTTTAACCACTATATATTTGGTAGAAGAATGTGGAATAATAGGACGGTACAATCTCCTAGACGAATGTGTAAACCTGTAATAGTGAAGCTAACATAATCTAAAGTCAACGACAATGCGACTTCAATGCTAACTCACACTATATAATATATATACCGAGTCTGTAAAGGATACTAACACTATGGCCATTGTGTTAGTAACTGATACCTTTTTGAAATCGATGAGTATCGGATACTAACACTATGGTTTCCGAGTCGGTACATGATACCAACCTGATGGATATAAATTTATGCAAAAGTTCACCCAAATTGAGAATTACAACAATTTCCGAACACCTGTTACTCCAGTTAAACCATACACTCTGGCCTTCATCGATATCAGTTATCACATTTCGCGGTAAGCATGACATCATTCAATTCAATATATTACAGTTAAATACTGTTTGTTGCGAAGAACTAATATATATGCAAGTATGTATTAGGTTTTGCGAACCTAGTAACAAATTAGTTCAGTTGTGACCAGAAGGATAAACCAAAGGCAGCATGAACGGAAAGTATAATCTCATGCACATTCGTTTCGTGCTTACTGGCGACTCATCAGTAGGAGCCGGTATTACGCCCTTTAACCACTATATATTTGGTAGAAGAATGTGGAATAATAGGACGGTACAATCTCCTAGACGAATGTGTAAACCTGTAATAGTGAAGCTAACATAATCTGAAGTCAACGACAATACGACTTCAATGCTAACTCACACTATATAATATATATACCGAGTCTGTAAAGGATACTAACACTATGGCTATTGTGTTAGTAACTGATACCTTTTTTGAAATCGATGAGTACCGGATACTAACACTATGGTTTCCGAGTCGGTACATGATACCAACCTGATGGATATAAATTTATGCTAAAGTTCACCCAAATTGAGAATTACAACAATTTCCGAACACCTGTTACTCCAGTTAAACCATACACTCTGGCCTTCATCGATATCAGTTATCACATTTCGCGGTAAGCATGACATCATTCAATTCAATATATTACAGTTAAATACTGTTTGTTGCGAAGAGCTAATATATATGCAAGTATGTATTAGGTTTTGCGAACCTAGTAACAAATTAGTTCAGTTGTGACCAGAAGGATAAACCAAAGGCAGCATGAACGGAAAGTATAATCTCATGCACATTCGTTTCGTGCTTACTGGCGACTCATCAGTAGGAGCCGGTATTACGCCCTTTAACCACTATATATTTGGTAGAAGAATGTGGAATAATAGGACGGTACAATCTCCTAGACGAATGTGTAAACCTGTAATAGTGAAGCTAACATAATCTGAAGTCAACGACAATACGACTTCAATGCTAACTCACACTATATAATATATATACCGAGTCTGTAAAGGATACTAACACTATGGCCATTGTGTTAGTAACTGATACCTTTTTTGAAAACGATGAGTACCGGATGCTAACACTATGGTTTCCGAGTCGGTACATGATACCAACCTGATGGATATAAATTTATGCTAAAGTTCACCCAAATTGAGAATTACAACAATTTCCGAACACCTGTTACTCCAGTTAAACCATACACTCTGGCCTTCATCGATATCAGTTATCACATTTCGCGGTAAGCATGACATCATTCAATTCAATATATTACAGTTAAATACTGTTTGTTGCGAAGATCTAATATATATGCAAGTATGTATTAGGTTTTGCGAACCTAGTAACAAATTAGTTCAGTTGTGACCAGAAGGATAAACCAAAGGCAGCATGAACGGAAAGTATAATCTCATGCACATTCGTTTCGTGCTTACTGGCGACTCATCAGTAGGAGCCGGTATTACGCCCTTTAACCACTATATATTTGGTAGAAGAATGTGGAATAATAGGACGGTACAATCTCCTAGACGAATGTGTAAACCTGTAATAGTGAAGCTAACATAATCTGAAGTCAACGACAATACGACTTCAATGCTAACTCACACTATATAATATATATACCGAGTCTGTAAAGGATACTAACACTATGGCTATTGTGTTAGTAACTGATACCTTTTTTGAAATCGATGAGTACCGGATACTAACACTATGGTTTCCGAGTCGGTACATGATACCAACCTGATGGATATAAATTTATGCTAAAGTTCACCCAAATTGAGAATTACAACAATTTCCGAACACCTGTTACTCCAGTTAAACCATACACTCTGGCCTTCATCGATATCAGTTATCACATTTCGCGGTAAGCATGACATCATTCAATTCAATATATTACAGTTAAATACTGTTTGTTGCGAAGAACTAATATATATGCAAGTATGTATTAGGTTTTGCGAACCTAGTAACAAATTAGTTCAGTTGTGACCAGAAGGATAAACCAAAGGCAGCATGAACGGAAAGTATAATCTCATGCACATTCGTTTCGTGCTTACTGGCGACTCATCAGTAGGAGCCGGAATTACGCCCTTTAACCACTATATATTCGGTAGAAGAATGTGGAATAATAGGTCGGTACAATCTCCTAGACGAATGTGTAAACCTGTAATAGTGAAGCTAACATAATCTGAAGTCAACGACATTACGACTTCAATGCTAACTCACACTATATAATATATATACCGAGTCTGTAAAGGATACTAACACTATGGCCATTGTGTTAGTAACTGATACCTTTTTTGAAATCGATGAGTACCGGATACTAACACTATGGTTTCCGAGTCGGTACATGATACCAACCTGATGGATATAAATTTATGCTAAAGTTCACCCAAATTGAGAATTACAACAATTTCCGAACACCTGTTACTCCAGTTAAACCATACACTCTGGCCTTCATCGATATCAGTTATCACATTTCGCGGTAAGCATGACATCATTCAATTCAATATATTACAGTTAAATACTGTTTGTTGCGAAGATCTAATATATATGCAAGTATGTATTAGGTTTTGCGAACCTAGTAACAAATTAGTTCAGTTGTGACCAGAAGGATAAACCAAAGGCAGCATGAACGGAAAGTATAATCTCATGCACATTCGTTTCGTGCTTACTGGCGACTCATCAGTAGGAGCCGGTATTACGCCCTTTAACCACTATATATTTGGTAGAAGAATGTGGAATAATAGGTCGGTACAATCTCCTAGACGAATGTGTAAACCTGTAATAGTGAAGCTAACATAATCTGAAGTCAACGACAATGCGACTTCAATGCTAACTCACACTATATAATATATATACCGAGTCTGTAAAGGATACTAACACTATGGCATTGTGTTAGTAACTGATACCTTTTTTGAAATCGATGAGTACCGGATACTAACACTATGGTTTCCGAGTCGGTACATGATACCAACCTGATGGATATAAATTTATGCTAAAGTTCACCCAAATTGAGAATTACAACAATTTCCGAACACCTGTTACTCCAGTTAAACCATACACTCTGGCCTTCATCGATATCAGTTATCACATTTCGCGGTAAGCATGACATCATTCAATTCAATATATTACAGTTAAATACTGTTTGTTGCGAAGATCTAATATATATGCAAGTATGTATTAGGTTTTGCGAACCTAGTAACAAATTAGTTCAGTTGTGACCAGAAGGATAAACCAAAGGCAGCATGAACGGAAAGTATAATCTCATGCACATTCGTTTCGTGCTTACTGGCGACTCATCAGTAGGAGCCGGTATTACGCCCTTTAACCACTATATATTTGGTAGAAGAATGTGGAATAATAGGACGGTACAATCTCCTAGACGAATGTGTAAACCTGTAATAGTGAAGCTAACATAATCTAAAGTCAACGACAATACGACTTCAATGCTAACTCACACTATATAATATATATACCGAGTCTGTAAAGGATACTAACACTATGGCTATTGTGTTAGTAACTGATACCTTTTTTGAAATCGATGAGTACCGGATACTAACACTATGGTTTCCGAGTCGGTACATGATACCAACCTGATGGATATAAATTTATGCTAAAGTTCACCCAAATTGAGAATTACAACAATTTCCGAACACCTGTTACTCCAGTTAAACCATACACTCTGGCCTTCATCGATATCAGTTATCACATTTCGCGGTAAGCATGACATCATTCAATTCAATATATTACAGTTAAATACTGTTTGTTGCGAAGATCTAATATATATGCAAGTATGTATTAGGTTTTGCGAACCTAGTAACAAATTAGTTCAGTTGTGACCAGAAGGATAAACCAAAGGCAGCATGAACGGAAAGTATAATCTCATGCACATTCGTTTCGTGCTTACTGGCGACTCATCAGTAGGAGCCGGTATTACGCCCTTTAACCACTATATATTTGGTAGAAGAATGTGGAATAATAGGACGGTACAATCTCCTAGACGAATGTGTAAACCTGTAATAGTGAAGCTAACATAATCTGAAGTCAACGACAATACGACTTCAATGCTAACTCACACTATATAATATATATACCGAGTCTGTAAGGGATACTAACACTATGGCCATTGTGTTAGTAACTGATACCTTTTTTGAAATCGATGAGTACCGGATACTAACACTATGGTTTCCGAGTCGGTACATGATACCAACCTGATGGATATAAATTTATGCTAAAGTTCACCCAAATTGAGAATTACAACAATTTCCGAACACCTGTTACTCCAGTTAAACCATACACTCTGGCCTTCATCGATATCAGTTATCACATTTCGCGGTAAGCATGACATCATTCAATTCAATATATTACAGTTAAATACTGTTTGTTGCGAAGATCTAATATATATGCAAGTATGTATTAGGTTTTGCGAACCTAGTAACAAATTAGTTCAGTTGTGACCAGAAGGATAAACCAAAGGCAGCATGAACGGAAAGTATAATCTCATGCACATTCGTTTCGTGCTTACTGGCGACTCATCAGTAGGAGCCGGTATTACGCCCTTTAACCACTATATATTTGGTAGAAGAATGTGGAATAATAGGACGGTACAATCTCCTAGACGAATGTGTAAACCTGTAATAGTGAAGCTAACATAATCTGAAGTCAACGACAATACGACTTCAATGCTAACTCACACTATATAATATATATACCGAGTCTGTAAAGGATACTAACACTATGGCCATTGTGTTAGTAACTGATACCTTTTTTGAAATCGATGAGTACCGGATACTAACACTATGGTTTCCGAGTCGGTACATGATACCAACCTGATGGATATAAATTTATGCTAAAGTTCACCCAAATTGAGAATTACAACAATTTCCGAACACCTGTTACTCCAGTTAAACCATACACTCTGGCCTTCATCGATATCAGTTATCACATTTCGCGGTAAGCATGACATCATTCAATTCAATATATTACAGTTAAATACTGTTTGTTGCGAAGAACTAATATATATGCAAGTATGTATTAGGTTTTGCGAACCTAGTAACAAATTAGTTCAGTTGTGACCAGAAGGATAAACCAAAGGCAGCATGAACGGAAAGTATAATCTCATGCACATTCGTTTCGTGCTTACTGGCGACTCATCAGTAGGAGCCGGTATTACGCCCTTTAACCACTATATATTCGGTAGAAGAATGTGGAATAATAGGACGGTACAATCTCCTAGACGAATGTGTAAACCTGTAATAGTGAAGCTAACATAATCTGAAGTCAACGACAATACGACTTCAATGCTAACTCACACTATATAATATATATGCCGAGTCTGTAAAGGATACTAACACTATGGCTATTGTGTTAGTAACTGATACCTTTTTTGAAATCGATGAGTACCGGATACTAACACTATGGTTTCCGAGTCGGTACATGATACCAACCTGATGGATATAAATTTATGCTAAAGTTCACCCAAATTGAGAATTACAACAATTTCCGAACACCTGTTACTCCAGTTAAACCATACACTCTGGCCTTCATCGATATCAGTTATCACATTTCGCGGTAAGCATGACATCATTCAATTCAATATATTACAGTTAAATACTGTTTGTTGCGAAGAACTAATATATATGCAAGTATGTATTAGGTTTTGCGAACCTAGTAACAAATTAGTTCAGTTGTGACCAGAAGGATAAACCAAAGGCAGCATGAACGGAAAGTATAATCTCATGCACATTCGTTTCGTGCTTACTGGCGACTCATCAGTAGGAGCCGGTATTACGCCCTTTAACCACTATATATTCGGTAGAAGAATGTGGAATAATAGGACGGTACAATCTCCTAGACGAATGTGTAAACCTGTAATAGTGAAGCTAACATAATCTGAAGTCAACGACAATACGACTTCAATGCTAACTCACACTATATAATATATATACCGAGTCTGTAAAGGATACTAACACTATGGCCATTGTGTTAGTAACTGATACCTTTTTTGAAATCGATGAGTACCGGATACTAACACTATGGTTTCCGAGTCGGTACATGATACCAACCTGATGGATATAAATTTATGCTAAAGTTCACCCAAATTGAGAATTACAACAATTTCCGAACACCTGTTACTCCAGTTAAACCATACACTCTGGCCTTCATCGATATCAGTTATCACATTTCGCGGTAAGCATGACATCATTCAATTCAATATATTACAGTTAAATACTGTTTGTTGCGAAGAACTAATATATATGCAAGTATGTATTAGGTTTTGCGAACCTAGTAACAAATTAGTTCAGTTGTGACCAGAAGGATAAACCAAAGGCAGCATGAACGGAAAGTAATCTCATGCACATTCGTTTCGTGCTTACTGGCGACTCATCAGTAGGAGCCGGTATTACGCCATTTAACCACTATATATTCGGTAGAAGAATGTGGAATAGTAGGACGGTACAATCTCCTAACCGAATGTGTAAACATTTAATAGTGAAGCTAACATGATCTAAAGTCAACGACAATGCGACTTCAATGCTAACTCACACTATATAATATATGGTACTGAGTCTTGTAAAGGAGTACACTAAGGCCATTGTGTTAGTAACTGATACCCTTTTTTGAAATCGATGAGTACCGGATACTAACACTATGGCTCTGAGTCGGTACATGATACCAACCTGATGATACATAAATTTATGCTAAAGTTCACCCAAATTGTGAATTACAACAATTTCGAAACACCTGTTACTCCAGTTAAACCATACACTCTGGCCTTCATCGATATCAGTTATCACATTTCGCGGTAAGCATGACATCATTCGATTCAATATATTACAGTTAAATACTGTTTGTTGCGAAGAACTAATATATATGCAAGTAAGTATTAGGTTTTGCAAACCTAGTAACAAATTAGTTCAGTTGTGACCAGAAGGATAAACCAAAGGCAGCATGAACGGAAAGTATAATCTCATTAACATTCGTTTCGTGCTTACTGGCGACTCATCAGTAGGAGCCGGTATTACGCCCTTTAACCACTATATATTTGGTAGAAGAATGTGGAATAATAGGTCGGTACAATCTCATAGACGAACGTGTAAACCTGTAATAGTGAAGCTAACATCATCTAAAGTCAACGACAATGCGACTTCAATGCTAGCTCACACTATATAATATATATGTACCTAGTCTGTAAAGGATACTAACACTATGGCTATTGTGTTAGTAACTGATACCTTTTTTGAAATCGATGAGTACCGGATACTAACACTATGATTTCGAGTCGGTACATGATACCAACCTGATGGATATAATTTATGCTAAAGTTCACCCAAATTGAGACTACAATACTCGAACACCTGTTACCCAGTTAAACCATAACTTGGCCTCATCGATACTGCTATCACATTTCATGGTAAGTATGACATCATTCAATTCAATATATTACAGTTAAATACCGTTTGTTGTGAAGAACTACATATAAGTACAGTTTTGCGAACCTAGTAACAAATTAGTTCAGTTGTGACCAGAAGGATAAACCAAAGGCAGCATGAACGGAAAGTATAATCTCATGCACATTCGTTTCGTGCTTACTGGCGACTCATCAGTAGGAGCCGGTATTACGCCCTTTAACCACTATATTCGGTAGAAGAATGTGGAATAATAGGACGGTACAATCTCCTAGACGAATGTGTAAACCTGTAATAGTGAAGCTAACATAATCTGAAGTCAACGACAATATGACTTCAATGCTAACTCACACTATATAATATATATACCGAGTCTGTAAAGGATACTAACACTATGGCTATTGTGTTAGTAACTGATACCTTTTTTGAAATCGATGAGTACCGGATACTAACACTATGGTTTCCGAGTCGGTACATGATACCAACCTGATGGATCTACCTTTATGCTAAAGTTCACCCAAAATTGAGAGAGAATTGCTAACAATTTCCGAACACCTGTTACTCCAGTTAAACCATACACTCTGGCCTTCTAATCGATATCAGTTATCACATTTCTTGCGGTAAGCATGACATCATTCAATTCAATATATTACAGTTAAATACTGTTTGTTGCGAAGAACTAATATATATGCAAGTAAGTATTAGGTTTTGCGAACCTAGTAACAAGTTAGTTCAATAGGTATTTTGCATAACAGGCTCTCTACTTTTTCGAGGTGCCAAATTAAATAAGAATGTTTTTTGTCATAATAAGAATCATCCAGATTAAAGCTACTTAACTGGTTTAGATATAATGGCAATTTACAAACAAGTATTTTGCTTAAAATCCCACTCAACTGTAGAGCTGCTAAATTAAACAGGAATTTTTCTAAGCATATCGAAATTAATCTCAATGTAATTGACTTATCATTTTTAGACATAAATCACCTTATCAATCGGTATTTTGCTTAAAAATATCACTCGTCTGTTGTGATACCAAATTGGACAGGATTTTATCTAATTAAAATAAAAGTTATCCCAGTTTTAGCGACTTGATAGTTTTCGACTTATTGACGCCTGGTCAACAGGTGTTTTGTTTAACAAACTCACTCCTCTTTAGAACTGCCACATAAAACAGGAATTTTTCTATCCATACCGTAATCAATCTCCATGAAACTTACTTATCAGTTTTACACATAATTGCACCTTATCAAAAGGTATTGTGCTTAGAAATCACATTAATCGTTAGTGGTGCCAAATTTGACAGAATTTATTCTAGTCAAAATAAGATTCATCCCAGTTAAAGCGACTTGATAGATATTCTGCATAAAAATCTCACTTCATTGTCGAGGTGCAAAATTAGATGAAAAGGATTCGTGTCATAATAAGAATCATCCAGATTAAAGCAACTTAACTGGTGTAGATATAATGGAGCCGTAGAAAAATTTAGTTTTTATAACAAGCTCGCTTCTCTCTAGATGTGCTAAAGTACACAGGTATGTTTCTCTCCATACAAGAAGTATCCCGATTTAAGCAATTTAACAATTTTCGATACATTGACAGCTTATCCACCGGTATTTTGCATAACAATCTAATGACTTATAGAGGTTCCATACAAAAGAGGAAAGCTGCTGGTCATACAAAATTCATTCCGATTAAAGTGACTTAGGTGTTTGAGATAAAAAAGCATTTTAAGAACATATACTTCGTATAACAAGCTCAGGTTTGTGTAGAGATGACGAAGTAGATATGGATGTTTCTTGTTATATGAAAAATTATACTGAATAAAATGACCTATCAGTTTTAGATATAATGGCACCTAATCAAATGTTATTTAGCCAAAACAAGTTCACTTTTCTGTAGATGTAACTAATTAGAAACGAATATTTTTATTTATACCAAAAATAATCCCGATTAAACCGACTTAAGTTTTAACAATCTCACCTCGCTATAGTGGTGCTAAAGAGAATAGGAATGTTTGAGTCAGTATTTTGAATAACAATCTCAAATCTCTGTAGCAGAGGCAAGTAAGAGACGGGGGTTTCTGCTTATACGAGAATCATCTTCATTAAAGCGACTCAGTAATTTTATATATAATCGCACCTTAACTACAGATACTGTGTTTAAGAGGCTAACTCTTCTGCAGAGATGCCAAAGCATACCTAAACGTTTTTTATTATAATAATATCATCCCGATTAAAGCGACTTACGAATTTTAGATATAATAGCTCCGTATCAACAAGTATATTTCATAACAACCTCACTTCCAACTTAAACTGGAATGTTTCTTTTCACCCAGAAATATTGTCTTTTAAAGCGAATTACCAGATTTAGACACAATCGCGACTTACCAACAGGTAATTTGCTTAGTAAGCTCAGTTCACTGTAAGGGTGCCAAATAAAAGGGGATATTTTCATGTTATACCATAAATCATCTCGGTTAAACCAGCGAAACAGTTTTGATAAAATATCCCTTTTTCAACTGGTGTTTGGCATAACAAGCTCACTTCGTTTAAGAAGTGACAAACGAAAGAGGAATGCTTCTGGTCAAACATAAGCGTCTTGCCCATTTTAGATATAACGCCTACTCATCAACGCGTATTTTGCATAAAAAGCTCACTTTTCTGTAGATTGGCTAAAAATAGACAGACATGTTTAGGGCTATGTTATATATCATTCTGATTGTAGCGGTTTCAAAACGTACAGTTTTTCAGGTGTATGTTCATTTTAAAGTTTTTCTACATATTTTACTGGAATGAAATGTGTATAAATTTTCAACATACAAATGTTTTCATTCCAAATATAATTTGGATATCGATCTGAATATTCAAACTTCTAAAATTAAATAATTTCTAATTTTTGTACCCTTTGTTGTGTCTTTTTTCATGTTCAAACATTTCAAAAACTTTTTAAATGCTAATTATTACATATCACCGCAGTGTCTGGCGTTTAGAATAATAGTGGATATGAAATACTACTTATATTTGTATTTTATTTATGATTAGATTCTACTATTATTCGAGATTAAAGGGCTTCCTCATTCAGAAAAATTTTATTGCAAATTAAATTTATTTATTTTAATGGCGTTGTTTATATCCATGTTTAGTAATATACATTGCACTTTAAAATATCAGTTACGATGTTAAATTGGCCTAACTTTGTATAATTTTAATTAATCCTGTTATGGCGAACATCATTTGACATTTCTACACCTATAGTGGTTGTACATAAAAAATATGGTATATAACTTCCTTTTAATTAATTTCCCCGTACTATTCATATTTATCAATACAGGCAAACTTTAGAATTCTAACCGATTTTACTCGTTTTATGGCGTCTATTGTAGTAATCTTTTGGGCTGCCCTTCATTTGACTATTAATAGTTAAACATCTTTTGATGCTTTCTATTATACAACATTAATGTGAAATGCATGTTTTCTACGCTTATTTGTTACTGAAAATTTAATTATGTTCATTATTATTGAAGGTCTGATATTATTATATGTGTAAAAATTGCCTTTCAGGTGTATATTCTACTGAAATTGTGCTCTAAAATGTTAGCCTTATCCCCATTACCTAACTCGACATTAAATACAAAAATTGTAAACTAGTATCGATTAATTTTTTGTACGTTATATTTGATAAATAGATTTGATTCTCAGAGTTATTTAGTGTAACTGATTCATTAATTTTGATCTGTATAGTTATTGTGATTGTACGTTTTTAACAGTTTCGCCAAGATTTCAAGGTGTTATATTTCACTCTTGACTGAAAAGCACTTCACAGTTTACAGCGCTCTAAAAATTAATATTTTACCTAATATGTGACATATACAAAAATATACTATTCTACGTTTGGCAGTTCGTCATTACTAGTGTCATTTGTTTACATCTCATATCCTTTTGCTTAGCGTGTTCATTGTGATATAATTTAACGGTAAAAGAAAAGCAGGTGCGAGCTGCTTGATCTGTTAACGCATGCTTTGAATAAGTTCAAAAACACTGCTGTCCTTGATATGTTTTATTTTATAGCTCGAATGTTTCCGTCATATTATGGTTGTTATAGGATAATTTAATAAGTTTAGATTATTTTATTATTTAAGGCTTAGTTTGTTAAAAAATAATAATCCGATATAATTTAGACATCCATTTTCATGTATCTTCCATTTAACTTTTTCATTTGATTTTGGATTCTTTTAATTGTTAAACAAATATCCTAAATTTTCCGCGTTATTGTTAAATAAATTGAAGTAATTAAATCATTGCGACATCATCTCTAATAATGCGGTTAAATAGGTGGCCGTTATTTCCTTTTGACCTTAAACCTAATTCACCAGCCGATGTCATTATAAATGCTCCACGGGGACGAAATTACCTATGACTGAATTAATTCGAACTGATTTTACCACACAATTACGACTATAGAATTTTTGTCAGGGCAAAATTTCAATATTAATAAATACATACATTAAACATAAAAAAAGACTTGAGCTCCATAAAAATGGAAGAAATTAGAAGATTTAACTAATATTTTTTGCCTATAATGTGTTTTGTGTAAATTGTGCGAATAGTTACACACGCATTGATATTTAGGAAAATATGAGGTTGTGCTTGTTAGTGTTTTACACATTGAAATTGGAACGAAGCAATTGAAGTTATACAATTGAGTCAACTGTGATTAATTCAAGCAAATGTGTTATGGAGAATACACTGATTCGCGATAATTTGTATAAAATATGTTTACATTATTTGGAAATAAATATAGAACATTTTATGGAATCCGTGTTCAGTAAATTTGAATATTTGTTAATTTAATTAATTGTATTTAAATCTGAACTCGAGAGAGGTTGTTACTTTCAATCAAATTGATTTGCAATGAAAGACAAAACGTTGATTGAAATTTATTAAACACAGTTTAGACGGGGCATAAAGTAGGTAATGCCACTGTTAGAGTGCAAATTAAAAAAATGTTTTCTTAACAGATTAAATAGAACTTGCCGCAGGCTGAGGTTATACAGTGGAGGTATAACACTCAAAATGTAAAGAATTTTAGTTTCACTTTTATTTCTCAATATAATTGCAATAGATCATATATCTGTTTTCGAAAACTCTGGATTGACTGAACACAAAAGAAGCAAGTCCAGGCGAATTGTTTATTAGACAAAGCTAAAAATGTGGCAAAATTTGCGCAACTGTTGGATAATTGCCTATAAAAATTACACTTCTAATCAGACGGATTTTTGTGTGTTTTTTAAGGCAATAAACTGTGTCTAACTACGTATCGCAGTAGGTAGTGGCTACAAAATACTTGCCAAGTTGTTGAACAAACGAAGTAATTTTATAGTTGAACTGCATAATGAAAACAAGAAATCAATCTTAATTATCCTATTCATTTATATATAAACACTATCAAGAACCAGATATTTCTGCCAAGCTGAGATTTGACGTAAAATTGACCATGAAACAATAAATTATAAACAATGTTTTCTAAATAGACTGAGCTTCATTAATGCGTGAACCTCTTAATTTACATTACACATAAAAAAATTAAACTGAACTCTAAATTTCACTTGTTAATAATGATCCACTGTTAGGAAAACCTTTTGAGCGCGCGCATACACCAATGTGAAGAAATTCTTTCCCTGAACTTGAAAATTGGTTGCCGCTAATCAACATTATCATGGTTAACATATCTTTAATGTCTGTAGGTATGTTTCATTATCTAATGATAATTTATTCACTAAAATTTTAACTATTGTTAAATGATCATCATCACTAAAATCAATCGTTTTATTTGTCGGTATAACCTGAAACAACACAATCCATTTCTATTTTTATCTTTGAATTACGAATACGGAAACCTAAAATTTTGACGAAATTCAATGATATTTTTTTGTTAATCAATTACGTGTTTATTCCAGATCCAATGTTAAAGTTTTTTTATAGATTTAGC
>JAQBSW010009918.1:0-26567 GCA_029291075.1 Eudiplozoon nipponicum | reverse complement strand
TAGAAGCGTTGAGTTAGACCGAAGACTAGGTCTATGTTGAAGAAGATTTAAAATCATAATGAACTCTCCTGCGAAAACACAAAATTATTAGAATGACATTGTCTATTTGTTCGCTCATACAAAATCTAGTGAATCGTATCCACAGTTAACTGATGCTTATTATTTCGAACAAGGTTATTTCGCTCGCAGTTCACATGCGCTCAGTCAAATATATTGATAATCATTTCAGCGTGTCTGTCTCGACATCATACCAAATAGTGCCAATTAATTAAATAATTCTTTTAATACAGCTTTCTTGTTTGAGATAAACACCAGTACAATTGTATGTAAACAGTCGCATAAAAATAGCAAGACTACAAGCAGTCAATCGTAGTGGTTAGATTTGTGTTTGAGTCAATCTCACTATCCACGTGATTAATGACTATTTGCAAATCGAGAAAACAATTTAGAAACGTGTGTCGAAATATACAGATGAAAACTAAATAAATAAATGACCTTGTTCAACATAACATGGAGCAGGTAAATTTGCAACATCCTGTCATGTGAAACACTAATGTGATATCCTCCTGGTCCTAGTTAAACCAAACTGTTATTATGTCCGCCATCTGTAATGCATACACTGTTCAGCAATTTGAGTACAGCAAAACAACTTTTGCTCAAATCAAAATTTGGTTCCCGCATTTTTGCTGTACTGGATTTAGGAAACATTTACGTTCTAAGAAAAAATATATTCTTTCATACATATATCATACTTATAAGTTGTTGTTAAATAAGTCTTTTATACATAGCAGAAAGTAACACTTTAATTCAAATTGAACCGAAAGGATATGTTAACTGTTAAAATATTGACTCGCTGGCCATTGATTTTCGTCTGAAGACGATAATTTGCAGGACTGATCAAAGAGCAAAGAGTAAATTATACTGCAAAAGCGTATGAGAATTTTTGACGAGATCGAGGTTTAATCTATTTCATCAAATCAAACTTGTAAACTTAATTTAAAGAAATGTTTTCTCCATCCGCACAATCATTTATTATTAGTCCAACATTATTTGCCCATACATTTTGTGCCTACTAGCGGCTTATTAGTTGAAACACGGAACACGTGTAAATCTTGTAACTATAAACGTTGTACATAATTTAAAAAATGTGCAAATGGACTTTCTTTTTAAATACGAGTTTGCATATATGTTTAGAAAACAAGTTCATTTGCTATTAATACAAGCATCCACATAACCAATAATAGCACTTGTTAAGCAAGGTTTCCAGCTTTACTCCGCGTTTAACTCAGTGCTAATTAGGCCACTACGATTTGAGGTATGCGAGTTAGACGTGGATGGCAAGTTTTGAATCCTTGAGTAAAGTTTGGCTTCCGGCGTAAAAATAAAATGTTCCAGGAGACTATGCTCGATAACCTTATGTATAAGGTCGTATAAGACATGGAAATTTTTAAATTTAGATAACCAAACAATGGGCATCGAATTTTTATTTTAAAAGAATAACAAGGTAGGAGCTTTAAAATACATTTGTTGAAATTTTCAGTTGTTTTCCTTTTGCTGAAGCTTCTGCCTGAGTCCTGGATCTGATCCTCTTTTATCAGATTGGAGCAAGCTTTTTGACTCGGGATTGCAACTGGGGTCAAATCATTACTGAATCATTTTTCTCTAACTTATTGTAAGTAAAATATTAAAGACAAACGCATTTTCAGTTAAGGTTCTAAATAAACTTAAATTATGAATTATACCAGTTCGTATATTGTGCAAACAACGATTTTCCTGTAATTTATTAGGTTAATAATGAACTCATATCAGCACCACGGCATTAATATCTTTTAATCTATTTTAAATGATTTCGATTATTTTTTGATTATTCCATACTCTTAAATGAAAAATTAAATAAACGTTAGTTATGGCGAAATAATGTTTCTTCAAGTTTTAGTGATATATTCTTTTTTTAAATTTCAGGCGGACAATAAAATATTCTTACTGGAGTAGCAGGTGTTCAGAAGTAGTTATAAATCTCAATTTCGGTGAACTATAGCATAAATTGATATCCATCATGTTGGTACCATGTTCCGACTCGGAAACCATAGTGTTAGTACCATGTACCTTTTCGGTACAATAATGTTGGTATCGGTTACTAACACAATGGCCATGGAGTTAATACCCTTAACAGACTCGGTATATATATCATATAGTGTGAGTTAGCGTTGAAGTCGCATTGTCGTAGACGTTATATGATGTTAGCTTCACTATTGCAGGTTTACACATTCGTCTAGGAGATTGTACCGTCCTATTATCCCACATTCTTGACCAAAATATATAGTGTTAAAGGGCGTAATACCGGCTCCTACTGATGAGTCGCCAGTAAGCACGAAACGAATGTGCATGAGATTATGCTTTCTGTTTATGCTGCCTTTGGTTTATCCTTCTGGTCACAACTGAACTAAATTGTTACTAGGTTCGCAACACCTAATACATACTTGTTATTAACTTGTCCATTTTGCGTGCATCCCAAGTGGTTTGAATTGAAATTTAACATGTGCATTGGTCTTTCGGACTTCTAGTTTTATCACTTATGGCATGTTTTTATGACGAGTGTTTCTGAATTATTGTTGTGGGCCGTCTCAGTTACGTTATTTTACATTGAGTGTGTAAAACGAATAGCTAAAACATGCAATTGATAAATTATTATTCAGCCACTCTGGTCTCAATTAGTTAGATGAAAACAACAGTTATGAAAATGCACACACACATCTGACACGCGAATATCTAATGAAAGGTCATTCTGAAGTATAAATATTATGGCTAGAGGAAAAAACGCGCTTGCTTCATTAGTTTCGTTTGTTAAACTTGTGAGGCATATTGCAACTGATGGAGGCTATCGATACGTTTAGCCGAAATATTTTAGCAAAAGAAAACTACTGGAAGAATGAAAGCTGCGTTATTCAAAACGCAGATCAGTTAAATCCAAAATAAAATTGGCCAATCAACCAATGAAAAACTTCCGTTGGTTGATATTTAACCTAGGAGCTTCAAGCTTTATCTTCTATTATACAACTTGACCAAGCAATTTTGATATTTGGAGGTTTACGTCAGCTTTAAAAAATGAATAGCCAGTAGGCACGGAAAGCATTCATCCTTTCGACGCTAGATTTCATTTATCCTGATATTGATTACACTTTTAAATTTATGATTAACAACCTCCCTACGAATCACGCTATTCGCGATAGACTAGACCTGGCAGCAACTTAAAGTTTGCCGTAATTGATAATTTATATTATTCAAGTAAATTTGTGGTGGTCAATCATTTTAGCTGAGTATTCATAGATTTTCTTACGTAATTTTTTTCCTGTCCAACTTTAGAATAACCTGCTTGGTTTGAACTGACAAATGTATGTACATAATGGGTCATATGTTTATATCAAGATCGCAAACTTGATTAAAAGTAAATGTTATCACCGCTAATGCAACAAATGTTCATTTAATTAGAAACACTGTTTAGTTACAAAACTTATGTAAACCTGGCGGAAGCTACCGAAAAATATTTTGTTAACGGCAGATTTTGTGTAGTCATCATTCGAGTCGAGCACATTATATGCGAAAGGTTGGCAGCTGTATTTTTATTTTTATTGCAGTGTACGTACATTTCAGTTTGATTCGTGTGACATAGTCGCCCCAGTCCTCGGGTGATCCAAACGCGGCAGGTTGGCTCAGTGGTTAGAGCACCAGATTCGGAAGCAAGCGTGCTCAGGTTCGAACCATGTTCGTCGCAAATTCCGCCCAGTACGTGATGAGTTCCCAATAATGACCAAACTGGTCTACTGGATGAATTGCCTTTCTACACTATACAATTCTTAGTTTATACCGACAAATGTATGTACTTAATGGGTCAGGTGTTTATGTCAAGATCGCAAACTTGATTATTGTGATAGTAAACTAGACTGGCGGTACTTTTCCTCTGTTATGTAACTGGTTTATGGGATGAACGCATATTTTAACTTCAAATCCAGGTTTCAAATCAAATGATTATTAAACGTCTGCAGTCGTGGTATTTGAGATAATTACTAAATGCAATAAAAGAAATGAGTTATCCATAAGTGGAGTACTGTAGACAAACAACCTGCATCCTGATATGTCCAAGCAGAATATGCATGTTCGAACACTGAGCCTGAACTTGAGAGGATGCACAAAATTTTCCGGTTGTCCCCTTTCTTCACATTCTCATCCACTCACCCACTCACTCACTGCATTCACTCTGTCTGCTACTCACTCAGAAAGTCATGATTTTCATTATTTAATAATTTCATTTTTAGCCCTATAAAATTAACCTTGCTTTGCCCAGTATAATAACATCTTTCAAGTTCATATTTTATTTATATTTCTATTCTCCTTGTCCAGTACCTTCATCAGCTTGCAGATCATCACACCAAGTTATAACAAAAAGCAATTTTATTCTTTTGACTGGCTGACCTCATAATAGCTACCGAAGCATCGCTATGTAGGTGTGCCTCATGTATGTGTGTTTGTCTATAACTGTTAAGAATTTAGTTAAATATAAATACATATAGGTTTATATCCATTGATTCGTTTAATTAAAAAATCACGTGCTCAGTCAATCAGTCACCCATTTACTCTTTGACTTACTTGCCAACTTGATTGAGTTATCAACCATTAACTTACCTAATCACTCACTCGCTAACTTATCCATTTACCTTATTGAATAATTTCACAAATAATTATTAATTCACATATTAATTTACATTCTAGTTCACTACTTCTTTTAAGTACCGAACCATTTACTCACTAATCTTATTGATTCAATCTAAATTTCAAAAAGGATATCATAAGTTTCACTGTCATCAATTCGTTTATTTACCCCTGTATTCAACTACTTAATAAGTTATCCAATAAACTTTCTTTGTCAATTTATCTCTCATTTGATCACTTACTTCTTCGTTTTACAACAAGTTACATAACTAACCTACTCATTCATTCTATTCAATACTAGTTTGCTTATCATCCATTTCACTTATTCACTCACTATTTATATATTTCTATATAAAGAGACGTTCATTTAAACGAACATTGGTTGCGCGAGCGATTAATATCAAGGATACGATCGTGATATAAGCCCCTGACCCATTAATTATTTACATTTGTCAGTATAAACGAAGAATTGTATAGTGTAGAAAAAGCAATTCATCCAGCAGACCGGTTTCGTCTTTATTGGGAACTCATCATGTACTGGCGAGAATTTACTGCGGACAGGGCTCGAACGTCTGCTTCGGAATCTGGTTCTCTTACAACTGAGTCATTCTGCTGCAAACGTTCACTTCAGAAGAATATGATAAAAAACGGTTCTTGTATCCGATATAAACTCTTTTTCGTTTTGCACATGGAAAGAGTACTATGAATATATTTATTCATTAAAAATACTTAATCACCAGGTTACTCAATTACTCTACTTTATTATCACTTATTCTCTCATTCGCCAAATTTCCTATCTACGCTATAAAGGTTCACTCGCCAACACACACGTTTACTCAAACGCTTATATTTTCCCAGACGCCTTCATTTATTCATTCACTACCTCAATTTTTCGATCGCAGTACATATTTCTTCAATAATTTTATCACAAATTCAATTAGACACAAACTCAAAATCATTTCAATTGATAATTTATTCGCCACCATAGTTAATCATTTAATTATTTATTAACTCTTTCGCTAACGTATTGAATTTCATTCATAATAATTCAATTGATCTTAAACTCATGAAAATCTCTTCTTGTTTTTTCACTGGTTTACTCAATCCTTCAATTCGTTGCACATTCAATATACTTCTCCTTCATTAATTCAACCCCTACTGACTTATCCATATTTCCGTTCATTAATATATTAATTTACTTACCTATTCTCTGATTTATATATCATTTGATTCATTTTCCTTCCTTAAGCCATTTACTTATTTACTTAAAATTATATTCACTCCGTAACAAATTAATTTGCGCAACAATACTTGTATCGTTCAATTGCTCGGTTGATTAATTGTAATAAAAAATGATGGAATTTTTATTTTCCTTATGGAATTACTTAAAAGATTGGCCCACAATGAATTAGATTCGCTTTTTGACAATCTACTCCTTTACGTTCCTTTCGAATTATTAAATTGCTTATTTAATTATTTAATTATTTGCACAAATATGCTTATATTGAATGATTTTTACAAATCAATCCATAATCTTTTGTGAATAATAATAAAAATATTAATATTAATATTAGTAGTAGTAGTAGTAGTAGTAGTAGTAGTAGTAGTGTCAGTGGTGGTTAAAGTTTTTGTAATAATAATAATAGCAGTATTATAACTAGTAGTAGTAGCAACGAATGTGGTAGTGGATGTGGTAGTAGTAGTAGTAGTAGTAGGTGGAGGAGGAGGAGGATGAGGAGAAGTATCAGTACCAGTTGTAGCAGTACACGTATTAGTAACATTAGTAGTAGTAGTAGTAGTAATAATAATAACACTAAGAATAATCATAATTAAAATTATAATAATAATAAAACACAAAACTGATGGCATACAAATTTGTTCGTTACTCATTCAACAAAATTAGACTCTACACTAGTTTTATCGATATATGCCCCAATCATTTCCTTCTTCACCCCATGATAATCAGTTTGTTCACATAATTACCCGCGTAGATGGCATTCTATTGAATTCGTTTACATCGTGTAAACGGTAATAAGTGGACATTATGTTGTTCACATGATGCTTGTAATGCGAAAATGTTGACCTAAATTTATTAGTATCAGCTGGTTAAATTAGAGCAGAAGTGTTGAGACCACGTGCGTGTGAACAAGACGTTTAATGTTTCACACAACTGCAAGCAAACAGCTTGTTCACATTCGAGTAGCACACTGGAAAATATGAAATAAATCAATACGAAAATTTGAGTTATGCTCAATTGATTAAATTTGCTTTCTTTGTAGACGATTATCTGTGAGGTATTCAAGTCTAGTGTACCTGTGCTAAGCTTGAACAAAAATGGGAAATTTATTTTTGTAGGCATTAGTTTTTGCTTTAACTTCCATGCAAAACTTGTAAAATAGAAATTATATTTGTTCACTTTCTTTCAAATAGACACGGACTTTGCGAAGACGTGCTTATTTTTCACGTATTCCCGCCAGTGCGCCTGTGAAGCAGTGTCGTTCGCCCGTTAGGAGTTGTCAGCCAAAATCGACATCCTTATGTAGACCATCGCCAAAATTCTCATGCGATCTTGCAGATTGCAAAAATATTGCAACTTCACAAAGCAGAGCTAGCTCAGCAAAATGTGATGTTGGGAAAGAGTTAACAACGGAGTATGCAAGCACTGTTTCCAAGGCCCAACTTCGTGATTCATTTGGAATTTTACAGACGGAAGCTCAAGCTCAATGCACTCTAGGCGTATGCTTTGTCAAAAATTGTTCAACGTTGATTCAGAAAAACAAAAAGAATCTTCATTGCCAACGGGTTTGCCTAACAACTGGTGATCGTAACATATCTCCCAAAAACTTCCAAAAAGTAGCGTCAACAAAAACCACATCAACAACAGTTTCATTAACAGAACAAGATTCTTTTAAAAAGTCGAATAAAGTTATTAAAAGATGCCAATCATTTTCTTCAATTTACCCAGTCAGCAATAGTTCTTCGTCAAAAAACTCAAATACACCACTTTACATACGAGTTGGTGACAGACATCAACGTCGCCATTCAGAATCCCTTTTGTTCAAATGCCCCAGATTGTGCGAAAGCGAAAACAGTTCTAACAGAAATAGTTGCCATGCGAATTTGAATAAGCAATATTTGGAGCTTGAATTAACTAACGAATTCAAAAAATCTTCCATTAACACTGCTAATCTAAATTGTGACCGCACCAAAGCTGATGCAGAAATTAACAGCAGACATTGTTTCTGTTGTTTTACTCAAAATGGACTAAACTCCAGGACACATGTGAGCAAAGGTGTACTGTACTCGCCAACATTGGATGATGCCAGAATAGAGAAATCAGCGCCATTTAAAGAGACAAATAATTTATTATTACCTGAGAGATTAAAAGAATCATCCAATGTCCCTCAATGCCTTGCATTAACTGAAGAAATACCATCCTCTCTAGAGGAAGCCAAACAGAATCAACAATGTCAGATTTTATTAGGAAGCCGCCAAACAAGTACACCGCAACGTTTGAACAATTGTAAAAAGGAGCATGTTTCGAATCAGGAGACCTTTTCCAATGTCGCAGTGTCTGCTAAACCGTCAAAAACACTAAGAGGATGTGGAAACTCCATTTACAGTACAGACTTTAAACAAAACTTTTCAAATACTCAACAAATAAATTCAAATAGCAAGACTAAAACTCATTCTAAATTAGCTGAAAATAAAAATTCGGCGGCTTTTGAATTCAATAGAACTGAATCTCAGTCAAAGTCTTTAGGACAAGGTGTTGTTACGCTTAAATCAGTAGAAAATTACTTAAAATCGAAGCCAAAGCTGAACTGCCATTTGCCGTCAAAATTTTCCAATAAAGTTGAAAAACACTCTGATCCCACCTTTACAAAACCATTGTTTGTTGACACATTTGGCTCAGATGTCATCGTTTCTAACTACGGTAGCACAATTTATTCCGACGAGCAACACTTGTCAAAAGTCAATCTGCCCGTTTCACAAAAGACAGTTATCAAAAAAACTTACTTTTCTGACGAGAAGATAGAAACCTGTGGTGTTGCTTTGAAAAAACAACATCTTACTGAAGTAGAAAAGCTAAACGCGCGTATATCGTGCAATTTAAAAGTTAATGAGATACATATTACACCACATGACATCAAAACCACGGTAAATGACTGTAATCAGCCAGAGGACAATTTTAACCAGTTCAGGCGGTCTCACGAAAAACTTTTCAATGCGATTTCAACACCAGACTCTAGAAGCAGTTTACAATCAACCAGTTCAACCAGCTTTGTGACAATCAGAAAATTTGTCACGTTGGAAAACTCCTACTTAAAAACTGAGCCATTGGATGAAGCTTGTTTACTTAAAAAAATCGAGTCAAAATCAAAGTCCAATCTCACAGATAACCAGTCAGTCTCCGTTAATCTTCATCATAAAGGCAAGGCAGATTCAAAATTTAAAACGCAGTCAACAATTGAAGTGGAATATCACAAAATACAATCGTCGGAGTGGAATCGCAACAATATTTATCCCGCGAAACATTCAATTATCGATATGCGATGCAGTCAAAACGTCAGTGACAAGCATCAGGGTTCGGCAATGGTTAGACAGGATAACACTGAACAGTTAACCAACGTCAGCATTGATCATCCCTACCAAATGCATCCGCCTCAGTCATCAAGTAAGCTATTGTTGGTATCTTCAGGATGTCCCTGTAATTCGCAGTCTGTGTATCAAAACAAGTCTCGACTACGATGTCCATCATTGACCGGTTGTTCTGTTACATCACGTGGAACAGAAACTGCAGAGTCACTGTTGGCCTTCAAGCCTGCCGGTCATCATACACCTCAATTGTCAGGAGACCACACAATCCAGACAATCGGTGCCACCGAAGTTTGGTGCAGAAAAGTAGCCGAAATGCATACGCATAAAGCTGTTTTATCGGAAGGAACAAGCACTAGTCACCAACAGCAGCACTATGGTTATTTGATATCACAAAATGAACCTCAAAACAGCCCAAATGCTTGCGATATACCTGTTGAAAGTAGCTTTTTAACTGAAACCCGTAATGATGTACACTTTCATCCATCGCGATCGCAATTTGTGATTCGACAGCCAATCACAAGAAGTTTAACTGTAAATTATGATGAACATTCGTCTAATGTCGACAAGGGCGCCTTGGAAAACCCTCCGAAGCCATTAAAAAGGCAGCACACCATGTTAACTACCAAAGGAGCCATTTTTAATCAAACGGATATTCATGAAAGTGAATCAGGAATTTCAAGTACCGTGCATACTTTATCTGGACAAACTCATACTACGGAACAAATAAGAGTCCCATCACATTTTGAAACAAATAAAATAAAAAATAATGTCCAAGCGGAATTTAGCAACAGTACAAGGTCGTTTAGAGACAGAGAAACTCAAACCGTCTTAAGTAATCTACCCCTTACGGGCGCATGTTCATGTCAACAGAATACACAAATACAAAATCATCCGAATTCATGTTCAATTGAAGTTAAAAAATTTTCCGAAGCTCCCTGGAAACCGAAAAAAGACGTTATTAAACCAGAAGCCAATTTATATGGCTTTTTGGGAGAATCTTCGTCTAATGAAGAAAATGCCTTAAAAGCCAAAACTTGTGTCTCTTCTGTGGTTAGTAATAATATAATAACCCCAGATGCGGGGTGGAATATTGGACTCGGTGGTGCCATACCCATTCGAAGAGCAATGGATTGCGAACGGCAGACACCAGAGGCAGCTGCGGCTGCAAGAGCCGCCATTCATGCAGTCTTCTCGACACGGATATCGAAAAAAACTGTTGCAGAGCCAAAAGCAAATCGGAATAAAAGCGATGATAATTATAACTCAAATACACCTAAAAGTTCGAATAGCAATGCAAAGCCAGCAAAACGATTTCCTCGCGTTCAACCCTGCCAGCTGATTCGTGGGCATAGCTACCGTATAATGTCTGATGAGGTTCCTAATTATATACTACAAAAACGCGAACAAATGAAAAGACTGAAGCAATTAGATGAAGGAGAAATTCTGCCAAACGAACATTCTACTAATAGTAGCACAAATGATATGAAAGAAATAACACGACCGTTGTCAATGTACAGGCCAACCAATATCCCTCCTGCTCCACCGTTGCCACGACTACACACAATTAATGGCAATCTCTTGCACCAAACAATCGAAAAAAACGATTTGGACAATTTGGTAAAACATAAAAATCGAAATCAGGAACAAAAGCCAGAACAGAATATCAACTATGCATTTAATAGTCTTTGTGGTAAAAAACGCAGTGCAATTACTCATTCAAATATGCAGAAACCCCCAATTGAACCTGTCGTAAACAGTTCAAACAAAATTAAAACTGAAAATTTCGACAAAATTTGTGATCTCTTTGTTGATTCACAGCAAGCATATCACAATACATCAAAAAAATTAAGTGAGTTGACGAATTCAATTCAAAATCAAAAATATTTTACATTTTATTAAAAGCATACAAAGATAACATTTTTAAAGTCGCCAAAAACAAAACTTCGAAGACCAAAACTGTTAATTTTGATATCTTTCCTTTGTAGCAAAGAAAACTTCAAATAGTTTTGCAGTAAGGAAACAGAGGTAAATGAGTTGTACACCATTTTAAGGGCAACAGAATTTTCGTACGTCTACGCCTGATTGTGTTTCAAAACTGGTTAAATAAAATAGACTTGAAGTTAATCTCAAGTTCGCGAACTTGGTGTCGCAACACACCCAGCAACTGATTATTTAATTTTATAATCTATACACGTGCGATAGTTCTGTAAAAATACCATGGCTCTGACGAACTAGATATTTTGCAATCGAAATTGCCAGACAAGTACAAAGAGTACAAGACTAATAGGAGTAAGATCCGCATATATAATTTTGCATACCCTAAATATACATTGCAGTTTCATTCCCGCTGGTCAGTTGCCGTCGTGCTCTGATGATTAACATGGGAAGTTGCATCGTATCAGTACGTGTGACTGACGGTGGTTTTACTCTGTTGTTTGACTGATTAATTAAAATTGGATTGAAGTTAATCTCAAGTTGCACACATAATTTAAAGTCTATATATATATATATATATATATATATATATATATATATATATATATATATATATACATATATTTACATATATATATGCTGCCAATATAAAATCAATATTACATCAGGTACCAAAGGGAATTAATTTAGTAGGCCGGTTGCGTCCTTATTTGGATCTCTTTATGTATTCTACAAAATTTGCCACGGACGGAATTAGATTTTGAGCACATTTGCTTCGGGGTCTAAAACTTGATCCCCTGCGCCACTCGTGTCGTATACTACACGAAATTTGAAGTTATGTACCAACTTATCTTTCTGGCTAGCCTTTACTTTATGCGGAACCTACATGTAATCTCTCAATATCTGAAGTTTAAATTAACCACCCTCCATTTGTCATTATATAAAAGATACCATTCCACTTGGGAAATTATATTGATTTTAAGTTTAATAGCAGGATTTTTATTATATTTATATTGTCAGTATAAACTGACTGTTGCATCAGGTAGCAAAGTAAACTCATCGAGTAAACTGGTTTCGTCGATACAGTGAACTCTGCAAGTACTGTCTTGAATTTGTCGCAGAGGGGATATTAACTTGGGCACATTTGCCTCGAAGTTTGTGATTCATTCCACTGAGCCACCTGGCCGCATACCACACGCAATTTGATGTCATAGGCTAATTTGAATTTCCTGGCTAGCCTTTCTTTCAGCAGAACCCTATTTGGAATCAATATAATTTACCAAAGTGTCATGCTGTCTGTCGAAAAATAGCATATCGCAGATGTTATTTTTGAAACTTCAGATCTTAAGAGATTCCAAATAGGTTTCACCTGAAGAAAAGGTTAACCAGAAAATTAAAGTTAATATGTGAATTCAAAATCCGTGTGGTATGCAGCACTGGCAGCGCCATGGATAGAGTCAGACTCCAGTTAAAATGCGACCAAGTTCGTATCCCGACCAAGAACAATACTGGACAATACTTGAAGAGTTCACAAAGAGGAAAAAAATCGATCGACTGGATGAATTGCCTTCACTACCTGATGTAATATTTGGTTTTCACTGACACTATAGATATAATCAAAATCCTGCGAGACTTCAAATCAATGTATAAATATATAAATATGAAATATATACATATATATTTCACAATATATTTCTTATTAGGAAGAAAAAGCACATTGATAACAAAGTGGATAATAGTCATTTATATCGAGTCTACAAAACTTCAGTTTACAATCTTTCATTTATATACATCCTTAGTTTTCGTTTGATTATGTGGGTGGCAACAAATCTGACACGGTTTTACTTCTATTTTTTGTTTTAGTTGATTAGTAAGTGTGTATGCGTATATTTCTGTGTGTGTGCCTGTTTACATGTAAAGGTCTTTGTCGCTGTATTGCAAAGTTGTGTATGGGATCTTGCCATTCTTATATAGATGAATTGAGAGTTAACCAACTGCTCGCATTGTTACGAAACTAGTAACAAATTAGTTTAGTTGGGACCAGAAGGATTAACCAAAGACAGCATGAACGGAAAGTATAATCTCATGCACATTCGTTTCGTGCTTACTGGCGACTCATCAGTAGGAGCCGGTATTACGCCCTTTAACCACTATATATTTGGTAGAAGAATGTGGAATAATAGGACGGTACAATCTCCTAGACGAATGTGTAAACCTGCAGAACAGCAGCTAACAACGTATACTCTCGACATTGCGACTTCAACATTAACTCACTCTATATAATATATATACCGAGTCTGTAAAGGATGCTAACACTATGGCTATTGTGTTAGTAACCGATACCAACATTATAGTACCGAAAAGGTACATGGTACTAACACTATGGTTTCCAAGTCGATACATGGTACTGACATGATGAATATCAATTTATACTATAGTTCATCCATATGGAGAATTAAAACTATTTGTGCACACCTGTCACTGCAGTAAATCCATTCTCTCTGGCCTTGATCGATATCAGTTATCACATTTCTCGGTAAGCATGAAATCATTAAATTCAATATATAACAGCTAAATACTGTTTGTTGTGGTGAACTTATATATATGCAAGTATGTATTAGGTTTTGCGAATCTAGTAACAAATTAGCTCAGTTGTGACCAGAAGGATAAACCAAAGGCAGCATGAACGAAAAGTATAATCTCATGCACATTCGTTTCGTGCTTACTGGCGACTCATCAGTAGGAGCCGGTATTACGCCCTTTAACCACTATATACTTTGGTGAGGAATTTGGGATAATAGGACGATACAATCTCCCAGACGAATGTGTAAACCTGTAATAGTGAAGCTAACATAATCTAAAGTTAACGACAATGCGACTATAATGCTAACTCACACTATATAATATATATACCGAGTCTGTAAAGGATACTAACACTATGGCTACTGTGTTAGTAACCGATACCAACATTATTGTACCGAAAAGGTACATGGTACTAACACCATGGTTACCGAGTCAGTACATGATACCAACATGATGGATATTAATTTATGCTATAGTTCACCGAAATTGAGAATTACAACAATTTCTGAACACCTGTTACTCCAGTAAATCCATACACTCTGGCCTTGATCGATATCAGTTATAAAATTTCGCGGTAAGCATGACATCATTAAATTCAATATATAACAGTTAAATACTGTTTGTTGCGGAGACCTAATATATATGCAAGTATGTATTAGGTGTTGCGAACCTAGTAACAAATTAGTTCAGTTGTGACCAGAAGGATAAACCAAAGGCAGTATGAACGGAAAGTATAATCTCATGCACATTCGTTTCGTGCTTACTGGCGACTCATCAGTAGGAGCCGGTATTGCGCCCCTTAACCACTATATATTTTGGTCAAGAATGTGGGATAATAGGACGGTACAATCTCCTAGACGAATGTGTAAACCTGCAATAAGGAAGCTAACATCATATAGTCTACGACAATGCGAGTTCAAGTCACACTATATAATAAATATACCGAGTCTGTAAAGGATGCTAACACTATGGCTATTGTGTTAGTAACCGATACCAACATTATAGTACCAAAGAGGTACAAGGTACTAACACTATGGTTTCCAAGTCGATACATGGTACTGACATGATGGATATCAATTTATACTATAGTTCACCCATATGGAGAATTAAAACTATTTGTGCACACCTGTCACTCCAGTAAATCCATACTCTCTGGGCTTGATCGATATCAGTTATCACATTTCGCGGTAAGCATGAAATCATTAAATTCAATATATAACAGCTAAATACTGTTTGTTGCGGAGAACTTATATATATGCAAGTATGTATTAGGTGTTGCGAACCTAGTAACAAATTTTTTCAGCTGTGACCAGAAGGATAAATCTGGTTTGTCATTTAATTATGTGGGTGGTAACAAATCTGATTCGGTTTTACTTCTATTTATTGTATGGGCTGATTAATAAGTGTGTATGCGTATGTGTCTGTTTGTGTACCTGTGAATTTGCTTGTTTGCATATAAAGGTATTGCTCGCTTTATTGCAAAGTGATGTATAAGATCTGGTCATTTTTTATTGTTGGCTGTTACGTGTACGAATGTTATTTTCCCGAATGTAATCTTTCGAAGAGTAACAAAGTAATAACGAAATAACGAAGGAAATTATTTGTTTCATTTATTGGATCTACTATTTAAAATGTAACTCTTGACAACCATTGAAATATAAAACCTTTTTATTATCATATATATATATATATATATATATATATATATATATATATATATATATATATATGTGGCAAAAGTTGTGTTTTATTCCTGTGTGTATTGTGTCAACCCTGAAGATGAAACTGAAAATTCGGTCTCGAAAATTAGGAAAAAGAACAATGGAAAATCTTGTTCCAACGTCATTTTCAGACAATCAGCTGATGGAAGGCTTAAAAAAGAAGGGACAATTGAGAACCCATCAATCGAAGCCAATAAGCAGAGCACCTGAAAATGATCAAAATTCAAGATTTTACCGATCTAAGAGTGCTATCAATTGTCCCGCACAATAAAAATGCGGTCAAATCCACAACAAGAAGGACAGCACCGCGCAAGAAGGTTTATCATTTAAAAAGATTAACCATTTTCGATCACCTGATTGAAATGTGAAATACGTTCAAATAAATTTCTTTTATTGATTGCTAAATATTCTTTTGCGTCTTTAAAGGTGATATTTCGAGAGATCGTAGGCGTAACTCACGCTTTGCAACCATATCCGGTGACGAAATTTACCAGAGTCTGGCACACTTGAGCTTAGATAATAAAACAATCATGTCAAATGCGACTAACTCCGCTGTAGATGAAAACCCAACGTGCACGTCAAAATGTTCCGACCACTGCTCAACTGGTTCCCGTGTTGAAGGCAATTTTGCTGATTCACACGTTGATACATCGGTAAAAGGCAATCAGATCCAGGTTAACACACGTTTCAACAGATTTTCGATTGGTTCGCCGTTGAAAAAACCTCCAATACCTGGTGTGCAATTTCAGCCGCAGGCACCGCAGGCTCGTGCTCGAACAACGTCAGCAATTTCGACACAATTAAACGCAGCGGCTACTGAAGCCGATGCCGTCGCACCTGTCAGTTTATGCTATGAAAACCATTCTAAAAAACAATGGTCTGACTGGTCAAATCCGAAGCGTGAATGGTGTGTAAGCAGAAGTAAACAGGAGCAACGAAGCGGAAACTCAACAGAAATAAAGACGACAAATGAAAAGGTTCGAATTTCTAGAACAAATTGGACAACGCCAAAAGCAACCATAAATTTGCAGCCTATCAGTAGTTCAAAGACGAACTGCAGAACTTTAACGGACAGTGGAATAAGTGGAAGCTGTACCTCGGTTAAGTTGTCCACAGCCAGCCCGTCCCCATCAGACAGTAATCCAGCTAGTAAGAGCATGTTACAAAAAAATGAAACCTCGCAACGAATGAATGGAAGCCAACAGTCGATTGAGAGGAACCAGCTATCGAGTAACGAAAGACGGGTTTCACCAAAACCTCGACGTCGAACAATGTCTTTCTTCCCTCCTATACCGGACATTCGTTCGGAAAGACCCGTTGCAACCAACAACATGCACAACATCTCAATGGCTTCATACAGCACACCGAATAGACAGCCAAATAACGACGGAAGCGACTCAAACAAGGGTAGATCTGCAGTTTGCTTGGACAAGTTAAAGAATGAAGGCGATTCAACTCTCACTAGACCGAAAAACCCTCATGTGTTCACCTTCAACGGAAAGTCTGTACAACAAAAAATGGCTCGAATGATGAATAACAGTAGGTTTCTGTAACGAAATTAATTTATTTATGGATATGTTTGTGTAAATTGAGAATCGGTTTGATTGTGTCGTTTGGTTCTGCTCTCACATCCTCTGGTAGCTGAAGTTAGATTCATTACTTATCTTAGTGATTATGTAATCTACAAAGCGGGTGGTGATAACAAATCTTTAAATCATGTTTGCTAGCATAAAATAAACATAAATCTTCTAGCATATATAACCCCTCGCACAACATAGCAAAACTACCATCACTCACACGTACTGATGTGTTGCAAAGTTCCATAACCATCATCAGAGTGCGATGGCAAGTAGACTATCGAAGATCAAACTGCAATACATTTATAAGAAAAGCAAAAGAAGATATGCGGCTTTCACCTCAGTTAGTTTCGCACACCTTGCACTAGGCTAGAATATCGGCATCATAATCACTGTTCAAACACAAGCATGAAACATTTGCAGTTTTTAACTAATTAAACGAAAGTTGGTTGCGCGGGCCGTGGTTAAAATTAATTTAATCAAGGTTGCGATCTAGATATGAACACTTGACCCATTATGCACATACATTTGTCAATATGAACTAAATATGGTATAGTTTCGAAAAGGAAATTCATCAAGTAGAACTGTTTCGTCCTTGTTGGGAATTCATCATGGTTGTCTAGAATTTGCCGCGGACAGGGCTTGAACCTGGACATGTCTGCTTCAGAATCTGGTGCTCTAACCCCTGACCAGTGTGTGATGAGTTCCCAATAAGCACCAAACCGGTCTACTGGACGAATTGCTCTTTCTATCCTATACAATACTTAGTTTTGCAGCTTTTAACAAACGTATGACAGTTATAAAAACGAGTTTTGGTTTATGTCAGGTTCGTAAATTTAACTTAAATAACTTTTATTACCATCTGTGCAATCAATGATTCTTTAATTGCACAAAAACGTTCATTGTTGTGATAGTTTATAAATTGTGAGACTACCTAAGGTGACAGATGTATGCATTATTTTCATTTCCCAACATATATGCATTGATTTGGGTCGACTCAAGTTAATCATTTGCCGTTATGTTCTGTTGATGACCACAGGAGGTTGAAACGCAGTAGTACTTGCGACTGACCGTAGTTCCCCTATGTTTAGCGGCAGGTTCTAAACAGTCAATTGTGTTTTTAACAAAAGCTCGCAAATTTGACTTTCAAATCTCGCTAGAGTAAGAAATCCAAAGCTTATGGCGTCAGATAGTATTGCAAAATCATGATCACAATTTCCATCAACTCACGAATTTGATATTTTTGCTTTTTTCAATATATTTTCATCGAACTATATGCGAATTCGAAAACAAAGTTCCAAATCTTTGAAATCGTTTATATTGGTATGCATGTTTATTTAACAATCCACAAAAAGCTAATAAATTATATAACTTTATGAAAGAAAAGACAATTTTGTGCGTCTTTCACAATTACAATTGATTTAGTTAGCCATTTCTTGCATATACAAAAAGTAAGCTCATTAATCTATTACTATACCGTTATTAATCGAGTTGACCAACAGACCAAAGAAATTCTTTCAACTTGTGAAAAATGTTTATGTATAAGACAAGGATTATGAAATATGGTCGATCATTTATCAAAATTTAAAAAATGAGTATTTACAGTGCAATTTTAGTTTGCGGTCTTTGAACAACTCATAATCCTCTTTATTTGACTCGGTTTTATTTAAATTACGTAAATTATCACTCGTACCTAGCTAGGCAATGTGTTTTGGAGCCTAAACAGGTCTTATTGCTAATTTTAAAGAAAATGATATTTCGTTATTGAACATAATAGATTAAACCTTAAATATCTGAAGAAAAATGTTAAAAAGAATTTAATTACGTTTTAAACTAACATAAAATGAAAAAAATTATTTTAAGAATTTAAAAAAAAACACTAACTTCAAAACGTAATAGATAGTTGTATTAGGTGTTGCGAAACTAGCAACAAGTTTGTTCAGTTGTGACCAGAAGGATAAAACAAAGACAGCATGAACGGAAAGTATAATCTCATGTACATTCGTTTCGTTCCTACTGGCGACTCATCAGTAGTAGCCGGTATTACGCTCGTTAACCACTATATATTTGGTCCAAGAATGTGGAATAATGGGACGGTACAATCTCCTAGACGAATGTGTAAACCTTCAATAGTGAAGCTAACATCATATAAAGTCTACGACAATGCGACTTCAACGCTAACTCACTCTATATAATATATATACCGAGTCTGTAAAGGATATTAATACTATGATTATTGTAACCGATACCAACATTATAGTACCAAAAAAGGTACATTGTATTAACACTATGGTTTCCAAATCGGTACATGGTACTAACATGATGGATATCATTGTATGCTATAGTACACCGAAATTGAGAATTACAACTATTTTTGAACACCTGTTACTCCAGTAAACCCATACACTCTGGGATATATATATTATATAGAGCGAGTCAACGTTGAAGTCGCATTGTTGAGACTATACGATGTTAGCTACTCTACTATACTTTCCATTCATGTTGTCTTTGGTTTATCCTTATGGTCACAACTGAACTAATTCTTTTATAGGTTCCTTACACTTAATACATGCCACACTTATATATTGAGTACTCCACAGCAAAACCAGTATTTATCCATTATTAGATAATGTTGATTATATATATATATATATATATATATATATATATATATATACAGTTTCTTATTAGTTTTTGCGCACCTACTAACAAATTAGTTTAAATATAACAAGAAGGATAAATCATAGACATCATAAAAGGAAGGTATAATCTCGAGTACATGTACCTTCCTATTGTCCAACATTCTTCACTCAAATATATAGTGGATAAAGGGCGTAAACCGGCTCCTACTTATGAGTCGCCAGTAAGGACGAACGGAAAATGCATGATATTATACTTCCCGTTTATACTTCCAGTCATATTTGAACTAATTTGTTACTACGTGTGCAACACCTAATACACAATTCAAAACGTATTGCCATAAACGTTTCATATACCCATTTCTTTTTCTTTTTCAAAACCTAGATGAAGATTCCAAACTTTCAGGGCCACTCAGATATCCGGAAGAGAACACAGAACCCCCAGCATCGACAAGTCTGGGCGCAAAATTTGATTCCTCAAATAACAATAGCAAACATTCTTCGACGTTCAAAACATCTGGAACGCCTGAGATAGCGGACAATGCGAAAAATAAAATTAAAAGAATAGGAAGAGTTGCGACTAGGGAGATCGAAAGCAAGCATGGAAAATCAGATTATCTTGACAACAAGGCGCATCCACTTGTCTCCCTGATTCCAATAACATCCTCCCTTAGAAAAGCGCCCCTTTTCGATGGATCTAATTTCGCTTCAAGGCAACAAGATTTGCTCGACAAACGAAGAGTTCCCAGTTCGCAGGTTGAGAGCGAAACCAAGGAGAGTGTAGCCAGCAGACTTCCCGTATTGACTACAGGAGCACTGACAAAACCAGTTTCGGTTCATTTTCACGCTTCAAAACAAAACGTATTTTATAAACAATAAGATTTTTTATAAAGTGGTGCTATTCGTGTTTTCATTACTTGCAGTATCACATTTATTTATTATTGGCCACACAATAACAAAAAGTGTTGAAAATCATCATAAAATGTCATGCATTGTAAATAAATAGCTACAGAATTTCAAATAAATTAATTTCATTGAAATGGTCTTTTGAAAGGGTTTCCGCGCTGTTCGATATATTTATATTTCATGACTGGTGTGGAAAATGGCTCACATGAAAACCAGGTTAATACGCCAAGTAATTTGGTAATGAAAACTCATATTTACTTAAACTAAGGCTTATCTCCATATCTTTAATTGTTAGATATAGGTGAGAAAATCGAGTAAATTGTAAATGAACATAGAAATAAGTTGTAGAATCTCTGAATGAAACTTCCCAGGGATTTTTATGGCTTGTATAAATTCTGGATATCAATGATAAGTATCCCAATACGATCGAAAGCTTATTCGTGAATCCTCCCTAATTTGAATTAAAATAATCAAAATCGAATGAAAATCGCCATTTTAAACTCATTAACAATTAAAAGCCTTAGGCAATAATGATGGGTGTCCCAAGAAAGTTTAATTCGAAATTGAAATACGCGAAAGTTAAGCAACCATAGACTGTGCGGGTGGTATAAACATCGATCCCATTATATTTCAAAAGTCGCAAAACAAGGCAAAACTACCGTCAGTCACACGTACTGACATGTTTCGACCTACTATTATCATCATCATCAGAGCATGACGGCAAAGATGATTAAATGAAATGTTATGGCTGCCCGCGCAACCAATGATCGATTTATTTTGTAATTTATATTCATTTAGTGAAACTGCAAAATTTTAGCATTCGTGACTGCATAGAAAGTTTTTAGCCGATATTTCCAGTCAAGTACTATGTACGCGAAACTGGATTAGAGGTGAGAAATGCATGGTTAAGGTTGGGATCGTTCGGTTTGGTTTGGTTTGGTAATGAATGACTGGATTTTGGCCATCATCATCATGTCCAGCCACAAAAAAGTCAAAAGTGACTAATGTTTCACTGCCATATAACCATAAGGAATGAGAAAAAAGAATATAAGTGAATTTAGACAAATTATTAGTGAGATTTACGTGAGAGAGAGAGGCAGAGAGAGAACGAATACCTTGCTACTATGAGTAACTTTATCGGGATAATTCACAGAAATGAGGCAAACGAAACCTCTCCACTGCATCATTATGGTCAAGTTAGCATTCGGGCAAGGCGACATCAGCAATACAGTTACCTTGCGGATTCCACAGTATCACGTCATAAACAAACCAAACCTCGCAGCTAACTGTGCCCTACTAAGAAAATAAAGTTATTAAGATGATTCTACTAGACATCTGCAACAAGATCGCCACTAAGTTGGATTCGATGCCATTTCGCTAAGGGTTCCTAACCAAGAACTGTGATTCGCACGTGGACTCCATTCTGGCAGACGAGTGGGTCCTTACTACCCAATTTGGATGTCAGTAACTTAATTGTTTCTGCCATGTCAAAATCTGTCCACCTTATTTCTTACGCCAATTTGGTGCTGGATGAGAGAACAGAGTTCTACTAGGCAATCGAAATGAGGGCATACGCAAAACGTGACCGAGCCAACAAAGTTGATGGAGCCTTATTTGTTTTTCTAACGACGAGCACTTATTGTCAGATCCAAAAATACGTCTACGGATGTCAACGTTAGTTATTCGTTGTTGGTAACCAACATGTGCTATACTTCTCAAACAACGATGATTGAATGCCTGTAAGCGTCTCAAATTATCAACTCTAAGAGGCCAAGTTTCACTAGCGTATAGTAAGACTGTGCGTAGTGTTGCATTGTAAACACGACCTTTAAGGCAAAGTTAAATATTCGCGTTTCTCAATAAATGACGAAGGTTCGAGAAAGCAACTGTAGCTTTCGCGATCCGTATTCACACCTCGTCGGACATATTGCCTACGTTATTGATAGAGCTCCCAATATATGTAAACCTGTCGACTATGTCAAGATCTTCATTCTGCAGTCGCAACGTTGGAGTGAGTGGTGGGTGATCCTGTAACAGTATCTTACATTTAGAGGGTGCGAATTTCATACTGAAAGACGGAACAACGTCTGTTAATCTATTCAAGGTGGCCTGGGCAGCATGCTGATTGTCGAATAATAGTACGATATCGTCCGCATAGTCAAGATCGACTAGTTTATCGCCCGGGAGAACTTCTTGATATAAACACATGACCCATTAATTACATACATTTGTCAGTATAAACTAAGAATTGTATGGTGTAGAAAAGACAATTCATCCAGCAGACGATTTCATCCATATTGGGATAGCGCACATTTCTTAACTAAATAAATTGATGGTATAGACATAGTGTCTGTTTTGACTTATGAATCCCTAGTAAGTAGAAAATGCTTCCGCTCATAGAAGTGCATCATCTGTTCATGAAATATTCTACATATTCTCCTGCTCCACTGCAGTCTATAGAACTAGCTTGGTACTACGTGGGCCTTGCCGTATAAATAAGTGTAGATGGATTAGCTCATAGCAACAAAAAAAAATGTAAATAAACAATAATAAAATAACTTACTTATATATATATATATATATATATATATATATATATATATATATACTGAACATTAAAGCTTGTGATGTTTTCATTATAGTCTATTAGCAAAAGTTCATATCTAATTATATAGGTCTAAACATATTTTGATATCGTAAATCATGAAACAGGGATAAATTCAAGTGAAGTAAACAAATTCACAAGCTGCATTTTCCAGCCATAAAACAAATATGAATTGAAGTCAAGTATGTACATGTTTAACTTAGTGAACCAATATTTTTTAAATCGACCCACAAGTAATTGAAAATTCTAATCAAAGTATTTACGCGACATTTTATAAATCGTTAATTGATTTAATGGGCAACCGCGATAGATTTTTAAAATTGAATTTGTATTCAGTCAATAAACAGTCGAGTAAAACCTAGAAAGAAATGATTTTTTAATCTGAATTTTCAAGCTTGAGATAAACATCAATCCTATTGTATTTAACCAGTCGAACCACATAGCAAAACTACCGTTAGTCAGGCGTATTGACGCGGTTCGACGACAAACTGACTAGCGAAGATCAAACCGCAGTGCATATATATATGGAAAGAAAAATTAGGCATGCGGCAGTCACCTCTAGTTGTCTTGCTTTCCATTTATATGCATTGCAGTTTAATCCTCCTATTCAGTTTACCGCCGTAATGTGAGCATGCTTTAGGAAGGTCGAAACGCATTATTATTTGTGACTGACGTTTATTTTGCGATGTTTTTCGGCGATTGGTTGAATATAATGGAAATGGTGTTTACTTGAAGCTCCCAAACTTTAATAATGAATTGTTACCACCACGCGCGCAATCTTTGACTGTTTAATCATCATAGGTTTTGTATCCATTCTGACAGAACACATCGAAAGAGATATTTCCGATTGTATCGCTTTGATAGATCTCAATAAATCCTTTGTTTAAATCAAGCTTGAAATAGATACCAATCCCATATTATTTAACAATTCCTACAACAATACAATGGGATTGGTGTATATTTCAAGCTCGCATAATTGATTTAAAGAATAGTTTCCACCTACCGCGAAATCATTGATTGTTTACGCATAAACTCCTGTCATGTTTCTGTAAATGATTATGTGTTATTTCTGTGAGTGATTATGTGTTGTTTCTGTGATTAAACAATGAGTAAACTTCTAAAGAGCAGAGGTCAAAACAGTTTTCGGAATATTGAGACATTAATTGAGATAATGCCAATTCTCAAGTACAGAATAGCTTGTTGACTAATAGCACGCTACGGTTAAACAGAAATCACTGATGATTCAGTGTTTTTAAATCGTAAAATTCAAATTAAATATCTCAATATACAGAGTCGTGTTGGACCAATGACCATATACATTAAACTTTCCATGTATTTGTAAATGTATGAGTACCTTTATGTGTGCACATGCGCACATTGTAAGAAGAGATAATTATAACTATTTACTGTTTAAATTGTTTGTGAGGTTTATAATAAAAATATCAAATATGTAAAATTTTGACACAAAAGAAATATTTCTGTAAATTGCCCAACATCTTTAACTCCTCGTTATTCGGCTCTGGTCTTTGACTGGTTTCGGGCTTGCCCTCGGGAAAGGTTATAGAACGTTTTTTGAGAGCTCTCAAAAGTACTTAATTATTCTACAGATGAAAGTATGAGTTGCAATATGAAAGTAGTTTCATTGCAATAAAAGTTGTAATAGTAGAAATATTAAACATTTCAGTAACGATAATAACAATAGTACTGGTAGATAAAGAATAGAACTAACAGTAGTAAAGTTAACAGCATTACTAGTGGCAGTATCAGTAGTAGTAGTAATAGTATTAGAAGTAAAATTTAGGCGAGACCATTCGAGGTGAGAGCCGCATATCTAATTTTGCTTTCCATAAATATGAATTGCGATTTGATACTCGCTAATTAGTTTGTCGATGTACTCTGATGTTTATCATGATCAGAGCGTACGACTGAAGGCAGTTGTTTCTACGTTGTTCGAGGACTGGTTAAATACAACGGAATTGGTGTTTGCTTCAAGCTCGCAAATTTGATTTAAAATTTTTTTCACCACCACCCGCGCAATCAATTAATGTTTAATTGTATTAGTAGTTATTGTAATAGAGCAGTAGAATTGGCAGAAGTAGCAATAGTATTAAAATGAGTAGTAGTAGAGTCGTCGTAGTAATAGTAATAGTAATGATAGTAGTGGTAGTAGTAGTAGCAGTAATAATTTTAGTTGTAGTAATAGTGGTCGTAGTATTTGTTGTAGTCCAATTCGTGGTACAACAAATTGGAGAATTTAAAAATCGCAAGATATAAAAGAAGTTAGGCTGAAATACCAGTAGTAGCAGTATTAGTAATATCAAAAGCAGTATAAATATTTTCAGTAAAAACAGTTTAAAATACTATTACTTGTTGAAGAAGTAAAGGGGAAATCTAATTTCGTGTAGTTGTAGACAAAAAATTTGAAATGTAGAATGAGATTTAAACGTTAAATCGTTAGGAAAATAAGTTGTTTCAAAGGTAAAAGTGGAAGATAAAGGAAAAGAAGATAAAAATTTAAAAAAAACAGAAGCGTTAGAAGAAAATATGTTGGTACGAGAAGTTTAAATAGGAGAAGCAGAAGTATCAGTAGCATCAGTAGCAAAACACAGTTGTAGTAGAAAAAGTATCAAAATAAAGCGAATGAAATTAGCTCGTAACATAACTAGTCGTACCACCAACAGGTGGTACAAATGAAGAGAAGAAAGAAATCAAGAAAAAGTCGAAGTATAAAAAAATTTGGAGCAGTCGTTGGAGGAGTATTACAATTATTAGTGGTAGAAGAAGTAGAATAAGAAATAATTATGGTTTTAGAAGTGGTGGTAAAAGCAGTAGTAACAGAAGAAGCAGTGCTAGAATAAGTGTGAGAAGTAGAAGAAAGAGGAGGATCGACATACTAATAGGAGTAGTGCAAGGACTGGTGGTAGTAGTAAGAATAATTACAGATATTTAATTATTACAACCGCCCGTGCAGGCAATGGTTGTTTATATAATCAAACGAACATTGTTTGCGCGGATGGTGATAACAACTATTATAATCAAGGTTGCGGTCTTGATATAAATACCTGACACATTAATTACCTACATGTGTCAGTATAAACTAAGAATTATATAGTGTAGAAAAGGGAATTCATCCAGTAGACCGGTTTCGTCCTTATTGGGAACTCATCATGTACTGGCCAGGATTTGCCGCGGACAGACGTGCCCAGTTTCGAGTCCTGCACGCGGCAAATTCTGGCCAGCACATAAAGAGTTCCCAATATGGGCCAAACCGGTCTACTGGATGAATTGCCTT
>JAQBSW010009917.1:0-26569 GCA_029291075.1 Eudiplozoon nipponicum | reverse complement strand
GATTTAAAGAATTGTTACCACCACCCGCGTAATCAATTATTGTTTAAATTGTATTGCCTATATATGTATATGTGGCGAAAGCTGCAAAAGGTTAATGTTCGTGACTGCATAGAAATTGTGCAGCCGACATTTCCAGTCAAGTTCAATGTATGCGAGACTGCTAGAGGTGAGAGCCGCATATCTAAATTTGATTTCCATATAATTCAATGCGGTTTGATCCTCGATAGTCAGTTTGCCGTCGTACTCTGATGATGATCAAGGAAGATCGAAACGCGTCAGTGCGTTGCAGCTGGCGGTAGTTTTGTTATGTTGTTCGTAGACTGGTTAAAAACAATGGGATTGGTGTTTACTTCAAGCTCGCAAACTTGATTTAAAGAATTGTTACCACCACCCGCGCAATCAATTATTGTTTAAATCAATAACTGCGCCGGTGATGGTAACAATTATTTAAATCAAGTTTTAGAACTTGAAGTAAACGCCAATCCAGTTGTATTTAACCAGTCGTCGTACATTATAGCAGAATTACCGTTGGGCCTTTGCTAATCAAAAGAACAGAGCCATCGTAAACAAAACTATTAACGAATAAAAAATGTATTAAGTGAAAAGAAAAAAGGCTTTACTCAGTTCCGCCGGTGTTTTTCTCGCTCGGCCATGCCAAGAACCACAAGCTCGCAAAAATTTAAGCGAGTATCGTATTCATTGTTATATTTACGTATCAGATTCTTGTATATGTAGCCTCATGTATCGATTATTTTGTCGATATTTCTGCATTAAGGTTTGGATTTTTATCTTCGGGGTCCACTAAACATTAACACTATTTATTAATTAGAACAGAAAAGTGCTTGTAATGAGCAAAGCCTCTTGAACCACCACAAATCGCTTCGTCGTTCTATAGCAGACTCGTCCCCATCATATTACCTTTTCGCTTTATGCGACATCTCGTCTATAGATAGTGCAGTTAACCTAATCCGGCTAGAGCAACAGCTTCAGTCCCATGAAGAAGAAAAGGCAGACACGAAACGGATTTAGCACAATAATATAGGGCCAATAAATAATAAGACATCATCAGCCTATATAGCCTCCTTATAATAAGTATTCACAAAATAGTTATCAATAAATGGTGTATTCAAACAAAAGCAGACATACAGTTGGAATGCAAGCCAAAAGTTCATATATCAGAAGCATAACAAACAGTCTCCACGGGACTCTCTATCTCCTTCACTTTAAGCCATTCTGGCCATCTAGGTGACATAAAATAGTTGAGTAATTAATTGACTAAAGATACAATACATACTTCTGGTCCAAAACTCAAAATAAAGGACATATATATCGATAAAATCAGTATTTTAATCGAAAATATAATTAAATAGTTACTGGGCGATCTAAATAATTAATCACACAGACATAGGTTTGTATAGCCCACAGCTAAACATCCACACATAATTAAATCGTTTATAACGCAATTGCAGTGGGTGTACTAAAAATATACCAAATAAAATATTATATGATGATGATTAATCAGTCAGTGAGTCAGTCAATTATGGATCTGAGATACTATAAAATAATCCAGTCAGCCAGTCAACTCTGTCTAGCTGCACTACTACAGTGTTCATAACCCTTGAATTCTAAATGATCTAAAAGAGAAGGAAATGTCAACCTAAATCATTCATTCCAACAAAGACTGAGCGACCTAATATTCTTGCACAGTCAACACATAACTACGTGGCGCTGAAGCATCAGCTCTTAAATGCTGACGTATTGCTATGCTTTCTGGGGCTTTTTTAAACCTGCGATGAATGGTAGCCAGACGATGGCTGCCAAAATGACTTCAAGGAGCAAAACAATTTGAATTCAGTCAGGGTTAGATATTGCCGTGCTGTCAGTTATTCGAATGAACAAGAATTTTCCAAAATTAAATACTGTCTTTTGCGGATCACTAATATATATGCCAGTATGTATTGGGTGTTGCGAGCCTAGTCACAAATTAGTTCAGTTGTGACCAGAAGGATAGACCAAAGATAGCATGAACGGAAAGTACAATCTCATGCACATTCGTAAGTAAGCACGAAAAGAATGTGCATGAGATTATACCTTCCATGCATGCTGACCTTGGTTTATCCTTCTGGTCACAACTGAACTAATTTGTTACTAAGTTAGCAACACCTAATACATACTTGCATATATATTAGATCTCCACAACAAACAATATTTAACAGTAATATATTGAATTGAATTGTGTCATGCTTACCGCGAAATGTGATAACTGATATCGATCAAAGCCAGAGTGTATAGATTTACTGGAGTAACAGGTTTTCAGAAAGTTTAAATACTCAATTTCTGTGAACTATAGCATACATTGATATCCATCATGTTGGTACCATGTACCGACTCGGAAACCATAGTGTTAGTACCATGTACCTTTTCGGTACTATAATATTGGTATCGGTTACTGACACAATAGCTATAGTCTTATTATCCTTTACAGACTCGGTATATAGTGTGAGTTAGCGTTTAAGTCGCATTGTGGAAGACTTTATCTGATGTTAGCTTCACAACTGCAGGTTTACAAATTCGTCTAGGACATTGTACCGTCATATTATCCCATATTCCTCACCAAAATATATACTGGTTAAAGAGCGTAATACAAGCTCCTACTGATGAGTCGCCAGTAAGCACGAAACAAATGTGCATGAGATTATACTTTCCGTTCATGCTGTCTTTGGTTTATTCTTCTGGTCACAACTGAACTAATTTGTTACTAGGTGCGCAACACCGAATACATACTTGCATATACTACGTGCTTTATCCACTATATATTTGGGTGAGGAATGTGGGATAATAGGACGGTACAATCTCCTAGACGAATGTGTAAACCTGCAATAGTGAAGCTAACATCATATAATGTCTCGACAATGCGACTTCAACGCTAACTCACTCTATATAATATATATATACCGAGTCTGTAAAGGATACTAACACTATGGCTATTGTGTCAGTAACCGATACTAACATTATAGTACCGAAAAGGTACATGGTGCTAACATTATGGTTGCCGAGTCGATACATGGTACCATCACGATGGATATCAATGCATGCTATAGTTCACCGAAATTGAGAATTACAATTATTTCTGAACACTTGTTACTCCAGAAAATCTACACACTCTGGCCTTGATCGATATCGGTTATCATATTTCGCTGTATCTAAAATTGTTGGTACGTGTTACCGGTGAAAGTTGTTAATAAACTATGAGCTATTGAAGCAAACCGTGAGACTAGGAAAGAATTCACGATCACATCCTTGATTACTGTAATACTTTTCACCACAAAACATCATCAAAAATTATTTAAATTAAACTAACGAAAACAAATCTATCGGAAAGTGCAGACAAGTTCACGCTATGAATAAAAAAATATACAGCTGGCATTCCAGTTAACTACGATATGCATGAGAGTTCTACAGTAGAAAAGCTGCGTTTCAGCTTTTAAATATATATCACGTGTTCATTTTATTCAGCTACCTGTCAATTAGATTGCAATCGTGTTTTGTTTATGGTTGTGATAGACCAAAGTGCACAAATATGTGTAACCTTTAGAAGCTTTAGAGCATGGTAAAACCAATTGAATAATATAAGGGATTTGTGTTTACTTTAAAAGCGCAACGCCCATTTGAATATTTAAAATAGAATTCTTAACATATATTGCATAAAAATCCACATAAACATACATACATTCTTTAGTGTCCACTTACACGCCTATATGAACGAAGACAAAGAAAATACACACACATACACACAACCCACACAAACATAAATACAATGATTTAAATCAACACTGAGAGCGTGATTCAAACACCAGTTCTATTTCGTGTACATTTATCAGAACAAACTAAGCATTGGATAAAGTAGCAAGGACAATTCATCCAGTAGACCAGTTTGGTCTTTATTGAGAGCTCTTCAAGTATTATTCAGAATTTTGTAGCGGATGATATCGAACCGGGCAACATTTGATTCGGCGTCTGTGAATCAATCTATATAACCACCCTTACTGGCGATTCATCAGTAGGAGCCGATATTACGCCCTTTAACCATTATATATTTGGTAGAAGAATGTGGAATAATAGGACTGTACAATCTCCTAGACGAATGTGTAAACCTGTAATAGTGAAGCTAACACAATCTAAAGTCAACGACAATGCGACTTCAATGCTAACTCACACTATATAATATATATACCGAGTCTGTAAAGGATACTAACACTATGGCTATTGTGTTAGTAACTGATACCTTTTTTGAAATCGATGAGTACCGGATACTAACACTATGTTTTCCGAGTCGGTACATGATACCAACCTGATGGATATAAATTTATGCTAAAGTTCACCCAAATTGAGAATTACAACAATTTCCGAACACCTGTTACCCAAGTTAAACCATACACTCTGGCCTTCATCGATATCAGTTATCACATTTCGCGGTAAGCATGACATCATTCAATTCAATATATTACAGTTAAATACTGTTTGTTGCGAAGAACTAATATATATGCAGGTATGTATTAGGTTTTGCGAACCTAGTAACAAATTAGTTCAGTTGTGACCAGAAGGATAAACCAAAGGCAGCATGAACGGAAAGTTTAATCTCATGCACATTCGTTTCGTGCTTACTGGCGACTCATCAGTAGGAGCTGTAAAGGGCGTAATACCGGCTCCTACTGATGAGTCGCCAGTAAGCACGAAACGAATGTGCATGAGATTATACTTTCCGTTCATGCTGCCTTTAGTTTATCCTTCTGGTCACAACTGAACTAATTTGTTACTAGGTTCGCAAAACCTAATACATACTTGCATATATATCAGTTCTTCGCAACAAACAGTATTTAACTGTTATATAACCACCCTTCAGTACACTATACAAAATCTTCAGTTATATACTAAAGTATGCTTTTGTTTATCCTTTCCTTCAGGCGAAGCTCTGTGGCATCTCGCTTGATCTTCAAATCTGTCATTATAAAACAGACATCACGCTATCTAGGAGAGTGGTATTGCATTGAATATATAAATAGCTGAACAATAATTGAATACATAGGTAGTCACAATAATTACTTAAATCAAGGTTGCTAGCTCGACATAAACATAAATTAAGTTATGTATACATTTGCCAATATAAGATATTCATTATTTATGATAGTTGCCTGACAACTTTATCTCCGATTCTGCCTCCTTTCCTTCACCTTCCTCTTCTCAATCTAACAATAACACTCTTTTAGATACTATAAATATGGTTGGTTTAGATCATAACAATGAACCCAATACCAGATTGCCAAATATCGAAAATGGTTCAAGTAGGCGATCATTCATTAACCTAGGTTAGGTTTTAACGTAGGCGCATTTAATGTGCGAACATTAAAACAACTTGGACAGCAAGAATTTCTTGCTCGTACGTTGGATAAATTAGAAATCGACATATGTTGCGTATCTGAAACCAGAATACAGGATACTACGTGTATTACAGAACTAGTTGCACCATCCCTATCTACGCGTTATTGGCTTCGAACATATGGTTCCACAGAGTTCTCTCAAGCCGGTAAATGGGGCGTTGGTATTGCCCTTAGCGCGCGAGCTGAAGCTTGCTTAATTGAATGGATCCCTTTAAATAGTCGATTGTGTGCGGCACGTTTAAATACATCTACTAAAATCAAAGCAAAAAACCGTTATCATCCAAGATAAGTTCCACTATGCACAATGCAGGTACTACTGTATGTGGCATAGCAGGCCCCCGTAGAAATAATCACAGGCTATCTGTAAAATCTATGGAGATACTCGAAATAAGGCGCCAAATTCCACCTGGGTCGACTCATAATAATACCCGTCGCAATATAAGACGCCAACTTAAACGCAGTCTAAAAGGCGATCTCGAAAACTTTTGGAACAGAAAGGCTGAAGAAATGGAAGTAATAGTCGCTGTTTGTTCCAACTTATCCGCGCAACAGGTCCGAGAAAGTTAAAAGTTAGCGAAACTATAAATGATAGTAACAACGAATTAATAACCGAAAAATAAGTCGTCTTGACAGGTGGGCTGAACACTTTAGAGATCAATTTTCTTGGCCACCCGCGTCAGTTCCGATTTCCGAAAGCATGTCTGCATCAACAGTGTGGAATGTTAGTCCCGAAGAACCATCCGAGTTAGAAGTATGCGATGCAATCCTACCTCTTAAACGCTGCAAAGCCGCAGGCCCCGATGATTTTATTCCAGGACTATTTAAAGATTGTAGCGATATAGTTTCAGGAGAGTTGACCAAACGTTTTCATACTATATGGAATGAGGAAACCGTACCACTTGATTGGAATGAGTCGACCATCATTCGCATCTTCGAAAAAGGCAATCGTAATTCGTGCGATAACCATCGTGGTATAAGTTTCACTCCTGTCGTATCAAGGTTATTTTCATCAATTGACCTACGTCGTCTTAGCGCTTCACGTGAATCACATATAAGAGAAGAACAGGCCGGATTCTGCGCAGGACGAGGTTGTATAGATAATATTTCTACGCTAAGGCAAGTTCTCAAACAGAGACATTTATATCACCGTCCCACAATAGCCGTCTTTCTAGTCTTCAAGGGTGCATTTGATTCGGTGGATCGCAATGTTTTATTCCATATGTTATCGTAAAGTGGTGTGCCCACAAAATTTTTTAATATTATACGAGCTCTCTACACAAATACTTCTGGTCGCGTTAGGGTCTACAACGAATTAACGCATAACTTTACAACCAGCAGTGGTGTTCATCAAAGTTGTCCACTTTCCCATTTTTAATTTTGTAATAGATGCTATTATGAACAACACTCTCCCACACATTCAGGATGCTGGAGTTGAAGTTCTCCCGGGCGATAAACTAGTTGATCTTAACTATGCGGACGATATCGTACTATTATTCGACAATCAGGATGTTGCCCAGGCCACCTTGAATAGATTAACAGACGTTGTTCCGACTTTCGGTATGAAATTCGCACCCTCTAAATGTAAGATACTGTTACAGGATCACCCACCACTCAATCCAACGTTGCGACTGCAGAATGAAGATCTAGACATATTCGACAGGTTTACATATTTTGGGAGCTCTATCAATAACGTAGGCAATATGTCCGACGAGGTGAGAATACGGATCACGAAAGCTAGAGTAGCCCTCTCGAGCCTTTGTCATTTATGGAGAAACGCGAATATTTCACTTTGCATTAAAGGTCGTGTTTACAATGCATCTTTACACGCAGTCTTACTATACGCTAGTGAAACTTGGCCTCTTAGTGTTGATAATTTGAGACGCTTACAGACATTCGATCATCGTTGTTTGAGAAGTATAGCATATTTTGGTTACCAACAACGAATAACTAACGTTGAAATCCGTAGACGTATTTTTAGATCTGACAATAAGTGCTCGTCGATAGAAAAACAAATAAGGCTCCATCAACCAAATACAGCATGAACAGAAAGTATAATCTCATGCACAATCGTTTCATGCTTACTAATTTTTTACTAGGTTCGCAGCACCTAATACATAAATGCATATATATTAGTTCTTCGCAACAAACAGTATTTAAAAGTATAGCACATGTTAGCTACCAGATCGAATAACTAACGTTGACATTCGTAGACGTATTTTTGGGTCTGCCAATAAGGGCTCCACGTTAGAAAAACAAATAAGGCCCCATCAAATTCGTTGGCTTGATCACATTGTGTGTATGTCCTCAATTCGAATGCCCAGTAGAGCTCTGTTCTCTTATCTAGCACCAGATTGGCTTAAGAAACAAGGTGGGCATATTTTGACATAGCAGAAACAACTTAAGTTACTTACATCCAAATTGGGTAGTATAGGAACCCACTCGTCTGCCAGGATGGGGTTGGTTAGAAACCCTTAGCGATATGGCATCGAATCGAGCTCAGTGGCGATCTTGTTGCAGATGTCTAGTAGAATCATCTGCGTAACTTTCTTTTTGATTAGTAGGGCAAAGTTAGCTGCGAGGTTTGGTTTGTTAATGACGTGATACAGTGAAATCTGCAAGGAAGCTGTATTGCTGATGTCGCCATGCCCGATTGCTAACTTGGCCATAATTGTGTTGTGGAGAGGTTTAGTTTGCCTTACTTCTGTGAGTTATCCTGATAAGTTTACTCATAGTAGCAAGGTATTCCTTCTCTCTCTGCCTCTCTCTCTCTCCCTCTCTCTCGTAAATCTCACTAATAATTTGTCTAAATTAACATATATACTTTTTCACTCCTTATGGTTATATGGCAGTGAAACATTAGTTACTTTTGACTTTTGTGTGGCTGGACATGATGATGATGATGATGATGATGATGATGATTATTTATGATAGCAAAGACCAATCATTAAGTAGACCGGTTTCAGCCTTAAAAATCATTAAGCATTGTCAAAAAATTTTCCACGCAAGGGCTCGATTCGTGACACATAAATTCATGCATATAAACATAAATATGCATACATGCATACATAAATCAATGAAAACATGCAGATATATATATATATACATATACACACACAAAAACAAGTATACATACATATATGATTACATACATAAATACATACATACATACATAAATATATACATACATAAATAAATAAATGCATAGGTATATAAATATATAATTACATACACGCATGCATGAAAACATACATAAATAATACCTTACAGTTAAATACTGTTTGTTGCGAAGAACTAATATATATGCAAGTATGTATTAGGTTTTCCGAACCTAGTAACAAATTAGTTCAGTTGTGACCAGAAGGATAAACCAAAGGCAGCATGAACGGAAAGTATAATCTCATGCACATTCGTTTCGTGCTTACTGGGGACTCATCAGTAGGAGCCGGTATTACGCCCTTTAACCACTATATATTTGGTAGAAGAATGTGGAATAATAGGACGGTACAATCTCCTAGACGAATGTGTAAACCTGTAATAGTGAAGCTAACATAATCTGAAGTCAACGACAATACGACCTAAGAATTGTGTAGTGTAGAAAAGGCAATTCATCCAGTAGACCGGTTTCGTCCTTATTGGGAAATCATCATGTACTCGCCAATTATGCGGTTGACTGGATTCTGAGCAACGCGCTAACTGGGTTCCGAGGCGTTCAAGTATCAAATAACCTATGGCTAACGGATGTTGATTACGCAGACGATATTGTTCTCCTTGCTGACAGCTTTGGGAGCATGCAAACCGTTTTGGATCAAGTGGCCCAGTTTTCATCAGCCGTTGGTCTGGAAATCAATGCCGACAAAACGGAAGCCTTCGCCATCGGTGTATCTTCATCTGATGAGCAGCTCACGGTGTACGACAGCCCAATCGAAACAGTCGACGATTTTACGTACCTTGGCTCAAAAATACTTCCAACTGGTCAAGCAAAGAATGAAGTCCGAACACGCATCAACCGTGCCAGACTTGCTTTCTTACAATTGAAGAACTCAATTTGGAGAAGAAGTGAAATCAGCCTCAAAACGAAAATCCGAGTCTACCAGGTTACTGTTCGCCCTGTGCTACTGTATGGCTGTGAGACTTGGCCATTACGTTCTGAGGACTCCAAAAAGCTTGAAGTATTCGACCATTGGTGCCTTAGGTACATCACAAAGACAAAATGGATGGACCGGGTGTCGAACGCATCTGTTCGTCACCAATGTGGGGACATCATGCAACTATCCGTCTGGATCCAACATCGTCGACTTCAATGGTTCGGGCACGTACTACGCAAACCCGAAGACGAACTGGTACGGCAGGTGATGAACCCAGGTCAATGTGCAAACTGGCGCCGCCGCCGAGGTGGGCAACTGAAGACATGGCTTGCAACAATCAAATCGGACATGGAACTCCTAGGTTTACGCAATGTTTATGGTCCGCGTCACTGGGAGCGTCATTGGCCCTCTTTATGTGCCGAAATGGCTGCCAACCGCCCGGCATGGAGAGGCTTAATCCGGGATATCAATGGAGCCGGCTTATCCTCTAAAAGGAGTCAGCCGCAGTAAAGTAAAGTAAGTATTCATGCATACTTACATATATACGTACATACACATTACGTACATACATACATACAAACACATATACATTACATTACATATATGCATACATACATACATACATACATACATACATACATACATACATACATACATACATACATACATACATACATACATACATACATACATACATACATACATACATACATACATACATACATACATACATACATACATACATACATACATACATACATACATACATACATACATACATACATACATACATACATACATACATACCTACATACATACATACATACATACATACATACATACATACATACATACATACATACATATATACATACATACATACATGAAAACACACATGAAAACAAAGATACATGAATTCATAAAACACATAGCATTCAATACTACAATTTCCTTGCATCGCCAAACAACCATTAAATTTATATAATTAAACGAACATTGGTTGCGCGGGCGGTCTTGATATAAGCATTAAATTTGTATTATCTGATCCGCGTTTTGACAAACGCAGTTAGTTTTCCAGTTGTTTTCTTTCTTCAATAACATATTTGGGCTGCCTTCGTCAGTTGGTCCATCCTGCTGATAAAGGCAGCCGAAATATTTTGTTAAAAAAGAAAAATGATAGAAGACTAACTACTTCAGTCAAAACGCCGATCAGGTAATTTAGATTAATCCAGTTTCGCAAAAATATTTTACTTTTAAGCAACAATAAATTTATAGCTACTTGTGAGCTATAATAAAGAGTTGTTCGCCTAATCCTACAAATGAGATTCAGATTGTTAGTCTCACTTCTTTTCATTAGAACGCCTGGTAAAAGAAAATTTCAGCGCTCCTAGTATTGTCCAACGACTAATAAAAGTTACCAAATTATCACACCAACGGTAAGATCCCGTCTCAAGTGATGGGCATATATAGCTAAATACATTCTTACGTACACGGGCATACACACACATAACGTGAAATATACGTATTTAAAAATGTACAAAAACTGGATTGAAGAAGTAACTACGCCAAAAGAGCAAAAATTAGTCGGTGACAGCATATCGACTCATCCGGTAAGCTCTTAAAGGTTGCTTTTGATAAATGTCCCTTTACGCTCAAATTAATGCGTCTTGAAAGAATCCGAGGGCATGCAATGGTTCACAAAGAGAGCTCCACAAACTTCTATATTTTGGAGCCCCACTTGAAAGCTGAAAATAATTAACAAATATGAAGTGCATTCTTCGATGGCCACAATAGCTTACCTCCATTTGCAACTTCAATTGACCACGCATTGCTTCAAACAGCATGAAACAGACTCTGAGTGTGGCCGCAAGTAGCGAACTACGTCCGGTGTGTAAAAGCTGTCCAAAAGTAATGAAAATACAAAAATAACCAATTAGAAAAGTGATTTAGTCCAATTCACTTATACATTTTAGAAACGTTTGGTGGGTATTCCGGTTACAATCACAATAACTAAATAAGCTTTAAAAGAAACATGTTTCGGGACAGGGAATAAACTATTTAGCTGATTTTCTGATTGCGTACCGAATTGTTTGAAACCACTGTCAGAATCACACGTATCATTGCCCACAAAAAACCAAAATTAACAACGCAAACTGACAAAAAACACCGAAAAATCTTTCGACGAATGTATGTTGACCAGCAAAACTAATCATAAAAAGAAAGCGAAATTTTTGATCAAAAACACAAATTCACATAAAATACAGGATTGACTTGTTCAAACGTAGACTAACAAAATTTCCGAGGCAAAATGTCTACTACTTAGGATTTTACCGATACAGATGATGTCATGGCCTTTTAAATAGATTATATTAGCCAGCTATGCTACATTTAGTTAATATCAACAATATATATATATATATATATATATATATATATATGTTCGACGACGATGTTGTTCGACGACTGGTTAAATACAATGGGATTGGTGTTTACTTAAAGCTCGCAAACTTGATTTAAATAATTGTTACCACCACCCGCGCAATCAATTATTTTTAAATTGTATTGCCTATATATGTATATGTGGCGAAAGCTGCAAACAGTTAATGTTCGTGACTGCATAGAAATTGTGCAGCCGATATTTCCAGTCAAGTTCAATGTATGCGGTTTGATCCTCGATAGTCAGTTTGCCGTCGTACTCTGATGATGATCATGGAAGGTCGAAACGCGTCAGTGCGTTGCGGCTGGCGGTAATTTTGTTATGTTGTTCGACGACTGGTTAAATACAATGGGATTGGTGTTTACTTCAAGCTTGCAAACTTGATTTAAAGAATAAAACCTTGTATATCAAAGTGCATGCATTTTTTTAGATAGTGGCCGGTTGATATCAAAATTAATCAGTAAATTGCCGAATTTCAGTTATAAATATTATAGATTTCAATTAAACAATCATTGTTTGCGCGGGTGGTGATAACAATTCCTTAAATCAAGTTTGTGAGCTTGAAGTAAACACCAATCCCATTGTATTTAACCAGCCGTCGAAAAACATAGCAAAACTACCGCCAGTCGCAACGCACTGGCAAAAGCTACGAACAGCTAATGTTTGTGACTGCATAGAAATTGTGCAGCCGACATTTCCAGTCACGTATATCTAATTTTGCTTTCCATATATATGTAATGCGGTTTGATCCCCGCTAGTCAGTTTGCTGTCGTACTCTGATTATGATCATAGAAGGTTTAAACACGTCACTACGTGTGACTGACGGTAGTTTTGCTACGTTGTTCGACGACTAGTTAAATTCAATGACTTGATTTAAATAATTCTGGGTTTCAATTTGAAAATTAGTCTGATTTTCAGTTTTACTTTCAATTCTTGTTGATGGTTTATTGCGGGTTGATTTATGAGTTTGGACCACATGTTCCATTTTTTTGGTTGTTATGTATACAAATGTTATTCCCCGTATGTTGCTTTTGTATCGGTTTTTGTAAGAATTATTTTGCTCCAATGATAACAACGCAAGATGTACAGATTTGCGTGTTCACATCTCCTACCACTGTGAAATTTTTGTCATTGTTAATGATGATAGTGATGCCCTTTCCGCAGTCGGTTTTACCTCAGTTTGGCGTCAACCCAAAACTGAACTGCACCTCTTCCAGCAGACGTCCAAATGCACCACGCTACTCGATAGTTTCAGTTAGATACTAACTCATGTTCATAGTTAGCCATACGATCAAGTGGAGCCTATATGGCATCAATTTAGATAAATTTCCAACTAGCCACTCCAAATCTGTCACTAGATAATCTAAATCACACAAACTTGGGAACTGTATTGAATCGAACGTTTATATAATTAAACGACCATTAATTGCGCGGGCGGTAATAACAATAATCTAAATAAGTGTTGCGAACTTGATATAGGCATTACAGTCATTATAGATACACTTCTCAGTATGACCTAAGCATCATATGATGTATAAAAGGCAATTAATCCAATATACCGGCTTCGTATTTAAATTGAAAGAAATAGAACGTAAAAAGACAAAAAGCAAAAAATACAACAATATAAAGAAAATAGACTAAAATTACGAGAAAGAACTCCAAGAAAAATTCAGTTAAATAAAAGACAAAACAATAAGCGCATATTTTCACTACCAGCATCAAATGTTTTGTCAAATCAGCAGACACGAGACGCATCAAACTCGGACAAGCGGCAATCGCATTGGCACCAGTCTCTAACGCGACTGACAGCAGGCTTAACGCCACGAGCACTACCGAATCGGAATGACGCTCTGGTTGTAGAAGGTCGACTAGATAAGACAGAAGATCCTGTATTGCTGGTAGCCCGTAGGGCCGACTGCGCTTCAAGGAAGATGCCTTTTCTTCAAATAGTTTATTGAGCAATACATCAATTTTGCTATCATTAACATCTTCAGACTCATCAATCTTGGCCTGTTCCACCTTATCAGTCACATCCTTTTCAGTTGTGTACTTAAATTCGCTCAGAGGTTCAGTCTTCTTAATCTCGTCGGGTACTTTTGGCGTGACAATGTTATCATGACCGTGGGTAGAAGAACTCTTGCCGTCACTTGAAATGCCAGGAGAATTATTGCTTACTCCAATTTTTTTTTGATTTTTTCCAGGTTGGCCAAAAGTCTCACCACTACCCGGTCGACTTTGTAGAGACGAAACTGAATCAACAACTATCGCAGCCTCGTCTATGGGCGAAAAAGACAGAAATGTGGTAGCTATATTAGCGGCTGCAAGCGAATACATTCTTAACAATTAAAAAATATGACATGATAAGGAAAAAGTTATTTTATCGGAAAATTATTAAAGACTAAACTTGAATACGTTTTTCAAATATTCCTTTTTTATTCGAATAATTATCTGAAACACGTCGAAATAATTTATGTTTTGCTTTGGACGGATTATACATTTTGATTATCCCTGGCGGATTCTTCGTTATGAAGTGCGCTCCATAAAGTCACTAAACAACAAAATAACCACTAAAAATGAAAAAAAAGTGACGAAGACAAAGAAAAACTTGTAGCTGAGTGTGTCAGAAAATAATTTCAACGAGAATAGAATAATCGAAAAATAAACCATCATTAACAACACAAAATCTTTCTTAAAATTCCCAACCCATCGTTTATGAAAATTCCATTTCAAACAAATGTGATTTCGAGGAGTTTTTCCATGCAAGAATCGAAAAGGAACTGCGTATCTTGTAAGTAGCCAGTTGCAACATCCTTTCTCTGCAAGTTAATCAATCAAGTTTTAACATGAATTAAATTAGAGAAATATGTGTGTGCATTTCATGTGCTTTTGAGTCATCCAGTTCGTCATTGAACAGTACATGCATTTAACAAAATCCCGTTTCAATATATGAATTTACTCTGACAAGTACCATATAGTGCAGACGAGTTGAAATTTGGCGAAAAAATGGCCTTTTAAAAATGTGTTATAGAAACCTGCTTTATAATATGTTTGTGGAACAACACAAAGTATTTCTCAATTTACATTACTCATACACAAAATGACTGACCTCAAAACTAAAGATGTTCTGCAGACAGTTATTTAAATATTTTTTTCGGTCCAGAGATGCAAAACAATTCCAATAGTTTAAAACATAACACCAGTTAAGAAGACTACCGTCAATTACATGTACTGACTAACTTATATCCTTCGTTTTCATCATCGGAGCGCAACGACAAACAGACTGACAGGAATCAAACCCTAACACAAATATAATGCATTAAAAATCACGATGCAGCTCTCAGTCTCCGTAGCCTCATATACTATACTTGACTTTAATTTACACGTAGTTACGAATATAACTTTTATGAAGCGGCCGAAACATTTATCTATTATCCATATACGAAAGCATTTATTGTGTAGGTGTTGATAAATAATGTTTAAATAAAATCTGTAGTTTTAAAAAAACACCAATTTCGTTCATTTTACTAGTTGCACCACGTATGAAAACTACTGCCAGTCACACTTACTGACACGGTCCTTCTTTTCAAGGTCATCAACGGAGCACAACAAATTTTGAAACGAGAACCAAACCACAATGCATATACAAGCAATGAAATATCAGACAGGCGGCACATAACTCTAGTTGTCTCGCATAAGTTGTACCTGAACAAATATGTCAAATTTACCATTGTAATTCAATCACGAACATAACATGTTCGCAACTTTCGTCATACATGCATTAGTTGCACAATTAAACAATCACTGAATGCGAGGGTGGAGATAACAATACATTAACTCAAGTTCGCGAACTTGAGATAAACACCACTCCAATTGTAACAACCAAACGCAGAATATAGAAAAATCACTGACGCCTTCGGCATTCCATTGTCATTACGATAAACTCACTAACGATAATCAAATCGCAATGCAAATACAGTACATGCAAAATCGTTTAATTAACGAACCAAAGGTCATAATAAGTAGACTGCATTTAAAATAAAATGCCAAAATCGATTACGAGCGGTCTCTACACACCACATATATACATATATAAATAAATGCATGCATAAATATATACATGCATAGATACATGTATGCAAGCATGTATGCGTAAATAAATGAATGGTTGCATACTTAAATATTAATATACATACAAACACAAATATAAACATAAATAAATATACGCATACGTGTAAAAATACATATGAACATACATACATACAAAACAAACATACATACATTCATTCATATATACATACATACATGCGTTCATATATACACGCATGCATATATATATATATATATATATATATATACGATGCACATACATTCATACATTCATGCATACTTAAAGCAGCTCCTTTATACATACATACATACATACATACATACATACATTCATACATACATACATGCATACATACATACATACATACATACATACATATCATACATTCATACATACATACATTCAAACATACATACACACATACATACATACATCACAAACATACATGATTAAGGACCTTACATCTACAAATAGATACATAAATCCAAACAGCTATTGTAAACTTAGCTGAAATACCGTAGTTGGTTTAAAAAAGAGAAAATACTACTTCTCTTGCATTGGCTTGTTTTGAAATCAACATACCTAACTAAACGATGATATAATGACTGATGTTTCAGAACCTAAGATAAAAGTTCATTGAAGCCAATTCAAAATTTAGTCATCCCATTTTCTTGGAATGGGGCATATTTTTTACGTCAAATGAACAACTACCATTTTTCCGTGCAGATTCATGATGCATCATCACTTTGGTCAAAACGCAACTTGGAAAATATATTTCAATACAAATAATTGCCATTTTAATGAAAAGAGAAACAGGGACAGTTATACATGCAAAATAACGTCTATAAGGCACTTACCTGTGGAGGATCGTCTGGTTATGAAGCGAACTTTAGACGTAGTCTGGCCACATACTGCATCGCATTCCATCTAGTTTAAAAAAAGATTCAATAAGCCTTCACAGCAAAAACTTTTCAATATATAGTTCAAATAAATAATTTTGTGTGACTGATTTCTGCAAAATTTCTTCGTCCTGACTTGTATTTAACCAGTCGTCGAACAACAGAAAAATTTCCGTCAGTCACACGTACTGAAGCGCTTCGATCTTCGATGATCATCATCGGAGTACGACGACAAACTACCAAGCGAGAATCAAACCGCAATGCATACTTATTGAAAGCAAAATTAGATGTGCGGCTCTCACCTCTACTAGTCACGCATACATTATACTTGACTGCACAATTACTATGAAGTCACGAACATTAACTTTATACAGTTATACTGCATATATATAGGTAATACAATTAAGCAATCAATGGTTGTAAGGGTGGTGGTAACAATTCTTAACGAGAAGCCGAACAACATGGCAAAACTACCGTCCATAGCATTGTGTGCATTCCCGCCGAGAGCACTTTGATTGGGTCGAATAAGCTCAATAGGAATTTTGCGCCGCGATACATTACGCGTAAGTAATGTTTATGCCAATATGAATGTTTACAAATTACACTTAAATTCTTGAATACTGCTTGCAGATTAATTTTAACGTGCATTGTGACGTGAACAACTGGATGGCGCTAAAATAGAAGACCTCTACAGACATATGGAGGAAATTAAGCTAATGTATAATAGAAAGACTTATGGATAGAACCATGGCATACATTGAAATCCATCATGTTGGTACCATGTACCGACTCGGCAACCATAGTGTTAGTACCATGTACCTCTTTGATACCATAATATTGGTATCGGGTAGTGACACAATTGCCATTGTTGGTACCCTTTACAGGCGATGGTATATATATATATATATATATATATATATATATATATATATATAGTGAGTTAGCTTTAAAATCACATTGTCGAAGACTTCATATGATGTTAACTTCACTACTGTAGGTTTACGCATTCGTATAGGGGATAGTACCATCCTATTCTCCTACATTCCTCACTAAAATATATAGTGGATAAAGGACGTAATACCGGCTCCTACTGATGAGTTACCAGTAAGCACGAAACGAATGTTCACGACACTATACTTTCCAGTCATGCTGTGTTTGGTTTATCCTACTGGTCATATTTGAACTCATTTTTTACTGGGTGCGTGACACCTAATACATATTTCCATATATATTAGTCTTCCGCCACAAACAGTGTCTAAGTAATAGATAGACTGTAAGAATGACCTGGATAATATTATGAGTATACAGGGATATCTACTGACAATAGTTTACTTTCATCTAGGTGATGAAAGGCGAACAAAGAAAGAAATTTTAATTAAAAAAGACAATAAAATAAATGCATCGAAACAATTGTGTATTTTTTGTCCTCATAACAGCCTGTTAAATGCGTATATTAAATGATAACTACTTTAGCGCAGAAACAACAGGAGAGAAAGTGCGCAAGCGTCGACCCTCCGAAGACCAGACAGAACCAAATAAGCCAAGCACAGGCAGATCGGAGCTTCACACCGCCTATCTAACGGAGCTGCGTGCTTGTGTGTCTTGACATTCTGACACCTAATAACATCCTGAAACCAAGTGTATAACAAGAAACTAGACTTGGATAGGAAGGGAAATAACCAGGCATATCTGTGTTCAACGAAATTCATATTGCCTGGAATTGAATTACCATCCAAAAATACATAAAGTAACAGTGCATATGAGAACAGAAATAACATAACGGCTACAGAGACGCCTAGCCACATTGGTCATACCAGCAGGATATATTAATATAAACACAGCATCAAATGGAATGCTTTGATGAGGAACGAGGTGGGGAAAATTAACTCCTCCAGAAACCAGTTAGTTAGAAGAAGCGCTCATGACACAGACCCCCAGTTAACAAGCTGCTTACTCAACAAAAATGCTCTAACAAATTAATTTCACAATTCTCACCTCCCGGTTGGCAGCGACATTCGTCAGTCCCTTCATTGAGAGCACATGCTTTGAACTATCTGATTGAACAGTGCTATACGACTTGACGCGTCGCCTTCCAGCAGGTTTATCCCTGGAGCCACCACCCACACCTTCTTGAAGCATGACATCACCGGCCTTATTCACTTCACCACTGCGATATTGTCGCCCAGCGTTTCGTAAGGCGATTAACTGGGCGATTTGCGTTCTGAGTTTTGTTAGACGTTTATTTTGTTCGCCTGCGTATACGTCTGCTGCAACAATGAGGTTAGGAAGTCGACTAAAGAACAACTGTACCATCGACGCTAAACACAATTCAGCACTCCGACGCAATAACTCTGAGAGACCTGACTCGAAGCAGATACGAAAACAACTCTGCAAGATTTCACACACAGCAGAATCAACAATTAAACTGCCAGCAGGTACAAGTAGAAGTGTGCGCAACACATGAAGCACCTTCATGAGGACTACCTGGAAACACAAGCCCAAACCCCAAAAGAAAAATGTTAATCGAATAGAAGCGGTTATAAGAGACTGATAATTCAAATACAAAAGCTTTGTGAAGCATAAAGATAGTTTAACCTTGATTATAGTAAGATACAAGAAGTGTCTTTCATATACTCTTCTTAAGTATCTATATATGAACATTTTTTATGTATATATATATGAAAGGCCAAACTAAATAGAAATATACCAATAGACATAAGCAAGTCGACGAACAGCTTACGTAGACCGATCGACCAGACGGTTAATTACTCGAATGAGAGAATATTGCAACTTAAACGCCTGTTTTAAATCAAATTGTGAATACAAGTCTACAATTTTTCGAGATAACGTTGAAAACTCACGCGTATGCTCTACAGAAGTATTATTTAAGATAATAACTAAATGCAGTAATAGAAGAGAGCCAGCTACATACGAAGCTTTATGGATAAACAGATTGCAGCAGGATTTAGGCAAGCAGAAGAACCATGTTCGAGCAATGAGCTTGAACAGGAGGTGATACACGCAATTGATTGGTTGTTCCCTTATTTCACATTTTCTCCACGTTTATATTTTTCTATCTTGTTTAACCTTTCAATTTATATTTAAATAAATGTTCATTCGTAGACACTTGAGAAGAATATAAGAAAGAAACGGTTTTTGTATCTGATAAACTTTTTTATCTTTGTGCATATGGAAGAGGTCATACTGTCGACAAAAATATTGATCAAAAGAATGAACAAATTACAAAACTTGACGTTTCTAAAATACCTAAACTGGAGTTCCAGTTGTTTTAACAGTTCGGAGAATTAATATATATGCATTTGTGTATTAGGTATTGCGCAACTACTAACAAATTAATTCAATTATGATCAGAAGAATAAACTAAAGAAAGCATGAACGGAAAATATAACCTCGAGCACATTTATTTCGTGCTTACTAAGGATTCATCAGTAAAAGCCGGTATTCCCCCTTTTACCTACTACTTATTTGTTATGTTAATTTATTATATTTTCCGCTCATGCTGCCTTTGGTTTATCCTTATAATTTGTTACTAGGTGCACAACACCTAATGTACAACTGCATATTAGTTCTGCATCACAAACAGTATCTAACTGTTATATATTTGATTGAATGATGTCATGATTACCAAAAAATTTGATAACTGATATCGATCAAGACCAGAGTATATGGATTTAGTAACAGGTGTTTAGAAATAGTTGTAAATAACAATTTGTTGGCGAACTATAGCATACATTGATATCCATCGTGTTAGTACCATGTACCGACTCGGCAACCATAGTGTTAGTACCATGTACCTTTTCTGAACTATTATGTTGGTATCGGTTACTGACAAAATAGCTATAGTTTTATTATCCTTTACGGACTCGGTATATGTATTATATAGTGTGAGTTAGCGTTGAAGTCGCAATGTTAGCTGCACTATTGCAGGTTTACAAATTCGTCTAGGAGATTGTACCGTCCTATTATCCCACATTCCTCACCCAAATATATAGTGAATAAAGGGCGTAATACCGGTTCCCACTGATCAGTTGCCAGTAAGCACGAAACGAATGTGCATGAGATTATACTTTCCGTTCATGCTGTCTTCGGTTTATCCTTCTGGTCACAACTGAAAAATTTGTTACTAGGTTCGCAACACCTAATACATACTTGCATATATAAACTGGAAATATCGGCTGCACAATTTCTATGCAGTCAAGAACATTAGCTAAATACTGTTTGCAGCTTTCGCCACACACATATAAACAATACAATTAAACAATATTTGATTGCGCGCATGGTAGTAACAATTCTTTAAATCAGGTTGCGAACCAGTATTTAACCAGTCGTCGAACAACATAAACAAGGAAACTACCGCCAGCTGCAACGCACTGACGCGTTTCGACCTTCCTTGATCATCATCAGAGTACGACGGCAAACTGACTATCGAGAATCAAACCACATTGAATATATATGGAAATCAAATTTAGATATGCGGCTCTCACCTCTAGCATCTCGCATACATTGAACTTGACTGGAAATGTCGGCTGCACAATTTCTATGCAGTCACGAACATTAGCTGTTTGTAACTTTCGCAACAAACACATATATATAGATATTAAAATTAAACAATAATTGATTACGCGGGTGTTGATAACAATTCTTTAAATCAAGTTTGCGAACTTGAAGTAAACACCAATCCCATTGTATTTAACCAGTCGTTGAACAACATAAAGCTACCGCCAGTCGCAACGCACTGACGCGTTTAGACCTTCTATGATCATCATCAGAGTATGACGGCAAACTGAATATCGAGGATCAAACCGCATTGTATATATATGGAAAGCAAAATTCGGCTCTCACCTCTAGTAGTCTTGCATACATTGTACGAGACTGGCGGTAGTTTTCTTATGTTGTTCGACGACTGGTTAAATACAATGGGATAAGTGTTTACTTCAAGCTCGCAAACTTCATTTAAAGAACTGTTACTACCACACGCGCAATCAAATATTGTTTAATTGTATTGTTCATATATATGTGTGTGGCGAAAGCTGCAAACAGCTAATGTTCGTGACTGCATAGAAATTGTGCAGCCGATATTTCCAGTTTCGTACATTGTATGCAAGACTACTAGAGGTGAAAGCCGCATATCTAATTTTGCTTTCTATATATATTCAATGCGGTTGGATACTCGCTAGTCAGTTTGCCGTCGTACTCTGATGATGATCATGGAAAGACGAAACGCGTCAGTGCGTGCGGCTGGCGGTAGTATTGCTATGTTTTTCGATGATTGGTTAAATACAATTGGATTGGTGTTTACTTCAAGCTCGCAAACTTGATTTAAAGATTTGTTTCCACAACCCACGCAATCAATAATTGTTTAATTGCAACTAACTTGTCAGAAATGGCATGCCTATTCTATATCTCTTTTTCCTAACAACGTCACGTCTGAAAGCATGTTCTATTGAAAAACAAAGAGAGTTCCTACGATTAACAAACCTTTGTTGTCTGTGGTAGAAATTGTCATGAATTATATCTAGAGCCCCTTTTGTAAGCATGTCCCAATAAGATTTGATTTGATTTTGTTGCGTAATTATTTGTTACGTTGACTATATCACCATCATATGAAGCAGAATATTCCTTAACTCAGATTATCGATGAGGAACGAAATGGTTTCGTCCTGCTTTATGCCATTTAGCTTTTGTTTAAATTAAGAGATATGTGTTGACTGAGTATGAGTTCTGGCATAAGCTTAAAAGTTTACTCTAACCATCGACCTATAATAAAGTTATACATTCTAAAATTCCTAAGATACGGATTTGAAAAAATTACAGAGGTCTGGCAACAGATTTCTCCCATTAATTGTTTAGCGTATATGTGTAATCATTAATAGTATGCGACACTATATCTGAATGTAATTTTTCTGCATTGATGCCGCACCAAGAGGTAGTTTTGTTATGTTGTTCGACGACTGCTTAAATACAATGCGGTTAGTATTTACTTCAATCTCGCAAACTTGATTTAAAGAATCGGTACCGTCAACCGCGCAATCAAATATCATTTAATTGTATAGTCTATATATATATATATATATATATATATATATATATATATATATATATATATATATATATATATATATATATGTGTGTGTGTGTGTGTGTGTGTATGTAGTGTGTGTAAAAGCTGCAAAAGCTAATGTTCGTGACTGCATAGAAATTATTGCAGCCGACATTTACAGTCACGTGCAATGTATACAAGACTACTAGAGGTGAGAGCCGCATATCTAATTTTGCTTTCCATATACATGCAATGCGGTTTTATGTCGTACTATGATGATGATCTTGGAAGGTCGAAACGCGTCAGTGCGTTGGGACGGTTTAGTTGGACGAAACTATTTTGACTTTCCCATCAGGTAGTATGTCAAATGCTAAAGACGCGTCAGATATTGGTATAGGAGCAGTGTTACAAGCGGACGAACATCCAGCGCAATATATAAATCGCACACTCACTATGGCTGAGCAAAACTATACCCTTCACAGAAAAGGAATTACTGGGCGTACAATTGGCACTACGAAAGTTGTTATTTTGTCATAGGAAGACATAGAGACGTCTTTACCGATCATAAAGCACTAGTGCATTGGAGATCATTGGGTATTGAGAAGAAACAAGTACACCGCGCCATTGAAGAGCTCGAGGAATACGATGTAAAATTTCATCATAGAGCCTGTATCGAAACTGCAGCAACCGATGCGCTCAGCAGAATTTCCGCTGTGCGAGTTTCGCCACTAATCAAAGTCTCTGAAGAACAAGAAAAGGTTTTCACATGCCAGGAAATAGTAAATCAGTTAAAAGTAAGGTCCGCAGCATATAAAGCGTTGCGCCTGAAAAAGACCTATTGGTGCGAAAAGAAGGACAAACAATAAAATGGTTTGTGCCAGATTCTAAACGAACAGAATTGATGGCCTTCTGGTATGAAACATTAAGAAATCCCGACGGCGGGCGCCTCATTGAAACATTGCAGATGTGACTGTATTGGCCTGACACGCTCAAATAAATTCGTAGCTATTGTCAACAGTGCATTACATGTCATCGTTGTAAACCACAAAAAAAGAAAAGGTCACCCCGATTGTTTTCAATGCCATCGCTCGGAACCAGTTTCTGCATATTGACCTGGTAAATCCACTGCCAGTGGCTCATGGCGGGGTTGCCTGTATTTCTATGGTAGATAAGCTTACTAGACGGGTCGAGTTTGTACCACTGACAAAAATCACATCATAGAAGATTATAAAGTGCTTATAAGAGCGATGGCTAAGTCGATTTGGTGCACCACAAGTTATTGTTACCGACCAGTGTGCACAGTTTGAATCGAGAAAATTTAATCAGTGGTGCAAGGACCTTGACATAAAACATTCTTATGCAGCCACTTGCCATCCGCAGACAAAAGCGAGCACACCGTAGAAGAAATGTGTTGCGATGTTGGTGTCACGAAACCACGTGATCCTGGACAGATAAATTACATTTGGTCGAGCGGGCCATGCGATTTACATTATCGACGTCTACAGGATTCGCTCCAACAACCATGGTCTATGGGTGGGCATATTCAGCTGTGAGGTGAACCCGTAATCTTAGGATCCCATGGGCGCGGCACAATAGCGGATATTCAGGATTGCCTAAAACAGAAATCTGAATATGTGGACGTCACACGGCGACAAACCTATGTAAAACGACCTACACGCACTCGCCTAAGTGTCTGCGACTATGTCAAGGTCGCCTAGGTCGAGCCCATGGCACTACGGGCTGTTAATGGTTGTCCTTATCGTATGGCAAAGATGGACGCACAACACAAGAGTTTTTGGTAAATGCCCGATGGACCACGAGCTGTTGCACCTGATCGTTTAATAAGGGTGCTAAGGCCGACTCCTTTTGAGACAGAGAACGTTCCAAGAGTCCTATCTAGGGCTGACATGAATATAACAGGGAGTCCTCGTAGAAATGCACGAATTAAAATGAACAGTCATGAAAATGAAGGAAGTAGATTTTGAGCCACAGAAGTGAATTTAAAATAATAAATATTTGTATTTTGTTTTAAAAAATGGACGCGATTTATACGAGCAAACTTCTATAAAGAATTGATTAAAAATAAAGCATTTACGATGAGTTTAAAAACGGCTTCTGATGGATTAGAAAACAGTACAACTGTTTGCACTTTGACTGCGGAGTTAGGGATAATTAAGTCTCGGCTGGACGACACACTCAAAATAAATTCTGAGGGAATCTACATAAGCAACCTAACCAATATAGGTGAAGTCAACAATAACCAAAACTATTCAATTGAATATAATTAAAACACATTTATATCTATCTACGTGAAATTGCAGGCAATCGGTGAATAATTTAGCCTTTGCACACGCCATGCTAATTATTTCATTCGTGAAATTTGAAATGATGTAATACTGGTGTGTAATAGTTCAAATATGATCAGAAGGATATATCAAAGTCAGCACGAACACAAAGAATAATCTCATGTGCACACTCGTTTCGTGTTTACTGGCGACTCATCAGAAGGAGCCGGTATTACTCTCGATATCCACTACATATTTGAGTGAAGAATGTGGGACAATTGGAAGATACAATCTCCTATACGAATATGTATACCAGCAGTAGTTGAGTTAACGGCGCACACCTGTACCATTTAAACGATCGCTGTGTGCGTGGTAGGTTTTGATTATTTAAATCAAGTATGCGGCAGAGTGGCTCAGTGTTTAGAGCAACAGATTCCGAAGCAGACGTGCCCAGGTTCGAGCATTGGTCGCAGCAAATTCTTGATATTATTTGAAGATTTCCCAATAAGGACGAAAATGATATACTTGATTAATTGCTCTTTCTAAATTATAAAATGCTTAGTTTATTGTGGCAAATATATACATATGATGGGATAGGCGTTAATACCAAGATCACAAACTTGACTTAAATAATCTTTACTATCTACACAACTAATCGTTAAAAATATAAAAACTTTATAATATGGATGAAGAATAACCTCCGCATGTACATTTACCTATTAGGCCGTGAAGACGTATTAACGCGTTACATTATATAATACCAGATGAATAGGCCTCAGTCAGCATGAAGAAGAGGTGTAATTTCATGCACGAATGTGTTACCTGCTTACCGGCGACTCATGACTAGAAGCCAGCTCCACACCCGAAACCCATTATATATTTAATCACGTAATTTGGGGCATGATCAAAAGGCTATGTATCCGATGTCGCCTGGGCCATTATAGTGTACGTAAATGCCACATTTATGTGTGCTACTTAGGTATGTATCCCCATGCGAACCAGATTTTCCCCTTCATGAATCACTCCCCATTAACAATTCTTTATTTGTTCTAAATTATCATTTTTAGTTTCACTAAATTAAAATAATATTTATTAATATTATTTATTAGTTCTTTAAAAAAATTTAATTTTACTATTTATGTTTTATTTTATTTTTTACGGATATATTACAATGTAGCATCAGTTATTAAAGACTGGTGTTTTGCTGTCGGTGATGCTGATGAGTGTAAAACAAGTAGACAACCCAATCTCCTATAC
>JAQBSW010009916.1:0-26571 GCA_029291075.1 Eudiplozoon nipponicum | reverse complement strand
TCCCATCGTATTTAACTAGTCGTCGAACAACAGCAAAACTTTCGTCAGTCACAAATACGTTAGGCTATGTTGGTCGATCAATGGTTAAATGCAATGAGATTGGTGTTTACTTCAATTTCGCAATCTTGATTTAAAGAATTGTTACCACCACTCGCGTGATCAATGATTGATTAAGTATGTTATCTGTAAATATGTTTGGCGAAAGCTCAAGGATTATAATATTCGTGTCTGATGAGAAATCTTGCATCCGACAATTCCAATCATGTACGTTATATGCGAGACTACTAGAATTGAGAACAGCATATCTAATTTTTCTTTGCATGTATATGTGGATTGATCCTCGCCAGTTAGTTTGTCGTCGTATTCTGATGAATACCACGGAAGGTCAAAACGCGTCAGTATATCTGACTGACGGTAGTTTTACTATGTTATTCGACGACTGGTTAAATACAATGGGATTGGTGCTTACTTCAAGCTCGCAAATTTGATTTGAAGAACAGTTTCAATCACCCGCGCAAATAATTATTGGTTAAAAACTCTATTACTCATATTATTTTTATCGCACACGATTAGAATAACATATTGCTATTAATAAATTGTGTGCGTACAAGTTTAATACAACATTAAGTTAATTATTAACAGGAATCTGAATAGCAACGATCACAATACATATAACAGATCAGTCTAAACTAGATTATTTTAATTGCCTATTTTTTTATTCTTTTATCTTTCTTGTAATTACTCGTGGACCGGTGGCGTGATTCAATTTGCAATTAATTTAGTATCAAAACGTTAGCTACATTGAGATTCCATGAAGTTTCGAAGAAACGCATTTTAGTAGGAATGTTCAGCCAATAAAATGCTCCTTTGACGGCCAGTTGAATTTTATTTATCCGTACATATTATTTAAAATGGGTATTTACCTGGCATTTCCAACTTTATACCCACAGCCATTGTACAATAAGCGGGAAATTCAAAGAAATACGTGTGCCTGAAAATACCTATTTTCTAACATAATCTCGCCCTTGCTGAATAATATTCATTATTATTTTTGTGTTAGGCATGGTGTAACTACAAGTAAGTTAGCTCACGTAGAAGAATGCTTCATCCAATAGTCCTATATGACAAAAATAAATATAAAGTTGATTTAGGACAGGAGACGGCTCTACGTGACGAGTCGCTAGAAAGCACAGAACTCACGTGTGCAGGAGATTACTCCTTTCGTTTATACGGGTTTCGGTAAACCCTCTGGTTCTATAGTAACAAAACTGTTAGTTGATATTATATGCCTTTAACAGAACTATTTAGTATTAGTTTATCGATCCAGCCACGCGGTTGCCTGTATCCGACCTCTTTCATAAAACTGTGCATAATTGCATTCCTTATGGTCCGATTACATAACTTTTTCTATACTTATTAACATATCTCGTTATTCGAAATTAATTTTCTACTCCTAGTCCTAATTTGACTTACAAAACAATATCTTTTTAGGTTTAAAGCCTTTGGACAAATATCGCATTAATTTGGTTAGCAACGTAATATGCAAGTATGTATTAGGTGTTCCAAAACTAGTAACAAATTAGTTCATTTGTGACCAGAAGGATAAACCAAAGATAGTATGAACGGAAAGTATAATCTCATGCACATTCGTTTCGTGCGTACCGGCGACTCGTCAGAAGGAGCCGGTATTCCGCTCTTTAACCACTATATATTTGTGTGAGGAATGTAGGATAATGGAACGGTACACATTCCTCACCCAAAAATATAGTGGCTAATGGGCATAATACCGGCTCCTACTGATGAATCGCCAGTAAGCACGAAACGAATGTGCATGAGATTATACTTCCGTTCATGCTGACTTTGGTCACAACTGAACTAATTTGTTACTAGGTTCGCAACACCTAATACGTACTTGCATATATATTAGTTCGCCGCAACAAACAGTATTTAACTGCTATTAAATGAATTCAATGAAAAATCGGAGATTGTGCCGTCCTATTATCCCACATTCCTCACCCAAATATATTGTGGTTAAAGGCGGAATACCGGCTCCTTCTGACGAGTCGCCGGTAAGCACGAAACGAATGTGCACGAGAAAATACTTTCCTTTCATGCTGTCTTTGGTTTATCCTGCTGGTCACAAATGAACTAATTTGTTTCTAGGTTTGCAACACCTTGTCTGATTAGCGTAACATTAATATTTGAAAATAAAAATTTCCTCACTGCCCAATGAAACGCTTTTTAAATAATTTTCATATCGATCACATTGGTTTATGTGTTAGTTATAAGACTCAAGTTAAGTGAAAGTGAATTTTACAATACTCATTATAGCTATCTTGTTGGAAATTATTGCCAAAACGGATTAGCAAAATAATTGACTAATTATTTCAAAAAGTAAAGCCAAAGCAATATAACAAATGAAAAACATTTTTATTTATGCGAATGGTGAAGATGCTATTGCCATTAATACTTCTTCGTCAAGAAACCTCGAACATTCCGCCTCAAGAGGATATTTTTGTTATAGGAAATCTGCTTGTCACACTAGTGTTCACTGAGCAATAAAGCAAGCTAAATAAGCATAATTTATGCAAAATTTTGTATGCGAAACAATTCTCAAATGACAACAAACTGGTACAGTCATTAACACACACGAACACAAAGTGAAACACAGATAGCATTATTTGACAGCACATGTCGACCATTTGTTTACACAAAATGGATACGTCAATTATATTTTTATATTCGCATTTAACCAAACTAATAAAATCTGTAAAGCAAAAACGACGCTGTGCTGTCTGCTGAAGATGCGCTTCAATAAATTTGTGTCGCGAATGCTATAAGTTAGTTCAGTCTGCGCTTAATTATGCAATCACAGTGCATATTGGTCATATACACAGTTAAGTGGGCATGGCCCTAAATAGAGCCTTAGCTATTTCCTCCATATGTCTAAGTATTTGTAGGTACTACTGTGATATTGCAGGTGGCAAAACAGCTACCTGGAGCTTCCGTTAGCTGCGCTTATTTAGATACTGACGACAATGCGATGCAAAGTCAGCCCAGTTTGTATAATGAAACGTTCTCTTTGCTCAATAGGCAATTGCAATTGCCCCCTTGCTAAAATGCCCAAAAAAAGCTCTAACAACGAATCAAAGTAAACTGAATAACGTGCTCAATATATCGCTTTATAAAGACATGGTTTAAAAAGACCGTCAATCCGATTCAAGTTAAATATATGATCGAATAAATATTAAGGCCAATATAGGATTCGCTAAATTGTATGTGCTAAATTTTTAAAATATAGTTTCGATTTACGCTTCCTCAGTTTTGAAGTTAGAAGGAACATCTACGAATTTTGAGGTCTAATGTCGATTTTTTGGACAGAGTTTGAAACCTGCTCGGCCAGTTGTTGATGCTTCCATTTTATAAATTTCCGCGTCAATTTGCGAGGAATGTGATTTAATTGACCGAAGCGTACCCTAAACTTGCGTATGTTATGACGTGGTGCTACAAAAACAGTCTTAAATTCTCAACATCACTTTAGCTCGAAATATTTGGTTATTACATATTTTCTCAAATGAGAATAAATATGCAATGTGTGCAGCGTCGTTGGCACGTTGTATTTAAGCAGTGTATAGGCTACAAGAATTTTAAAGTTTGTGCCAGGTGAAGAGAGATATGTTGTTCAAGTAATTGATGGCTTGTAAATGATGCCAAAATTGCTCATAATTACATCGCGAATTGCCAGCTAAGTGTTGTTTGTCATATCGCTTGAGGATAATGATAATAGGCATATACCATCATGTTCAACCATACAAAAGTCAAAAGTGACTAATGTTTCATTGCCATATAACCATAAGGAGTTATAAAAATTATATAAATAAAGGCAGAAATAATATTTTAGTCAAATTATTAGTGAGATTTACGAGAGAGAGAGAGAGGCAGAGAGAGAAGAAATACCTAGCTACTATAAGTAAATCTATCAGGATAACTCACAGAAATGAGGCAAACTAATACTTTTAGGACAAATGCAGACACGATACAAAGTTATTAATTGGATATAATGTTTAAATGAAATGGAGAAATAGAAAGACCAAATTTATCTAGAGGTTTACCGTGAAAAATAAATTAATTCAGGAAGGATTCAGGTCAGGTTTTTTTAAATTAAAATGGGCGTCAGAAGCATTAATATCTAGCTTTTAATCTATCTACGCAAACGAAGATTTTACATGCACTAACGATAAAAATGCTTAAAATCATAACGGCTTTCTAATGAAGTAATGATAAGGCATTAAAACTAATTTGAAAAAGGATAAATAACATAAAAATTTAAATGGGATCTCAAATCATGGACTAGTAAGTGTTACAAATTTCAGTTTTATCTTATCCGTTCACGAATAACTGCATTAAAATTGGATGTGTTCGAAAATCTCAATTTCTTTCAGCAGGCCTAATTCAATTATGAAGAAAAATTAAAAATGTAACAAACAAATGTCGATTACAGTGATCTGAATTATACATCAAACGACAACGACAACATCAGAAGCAATGATTAAATGAAATGCTCTGCCGAACACTACACACAATTTTCAGTTATACAGTACCTAATGTAATTTGGTTAGTTTTTTTTATTTTAGACCTAAATTACAACTAACCATCCTAAATCTGTCATTACTGAACAGACACCTGACTATATGAGGACGAGGTATTGAAATGAACATTTATATAATTAATCGAACATTGGTTGCGCAGGCGGTGATAACAATTACTATAATCAAGGTTTCGATTTTGATATAAGCACCTGACCCATTAGTTACATACATACGTCGGTATAAACTAAGAATTTTATTGTGTAGAAAAGGCAATTACTCCAGTAGACCGGTTTCGTCCTTATTGGGAACTCATCACGTACTGGCCAGAATTTGCCGCGGACAGGAATCGAACCTGGGCACGTCTGCTTCGGAACCTGGTGCTCTAACCACTGATCAATCCTGCCGCACACTACACTGCACACAATTTTCAGTTATATACTAACTAATGTAACCTGGTTCGTCTATTTTTCCTTTAGGTGGAGCTCTTTATGACATCCATTTAGACCCAAAGTTCCAACTAACCATCCACAATCTGTCATTACTGAACAGACACCATACTACATGGGGAAGTGGTATTGAAATGAACATTTAATAATTAAACGAACATTGGTTGCGCGGGTGGTGATAACAATTATTATAATCAAGGTTGCGGTCTTGATAAAAACACCTGGTCCATTAATTACTTACATATGTCAGCATAAACTAAGAATTGTATAGTGTAGACAAGGCAATTCATCCAGTAGACCGATTTCGTCCTTATTGGAAACTCATCATGTACTGGCCAGAATTTGCCGCGGACAGGGCTCGAATCTAGGCACGTCTGCTTCGGAATTTGGTGCTCTAACTACCGAGCAACTTAACCGCACACTTCACAAACATTAAATTAAAATGTATAACAAATGTTTGTCAAAATTTATCGATGTGTAACTTCAACAAGGATGAGAATATATTTCAGTAATGAAAGTTTTAAATCATCATGTTTTTTTCCTTAACGAAACTGGATATTTAATAAAATTACTATTTCGTTAACTGAAACACAGAATTTTGCCTCTTGCCAAACTTTATTTTTAAACTTTGCTTGAAGTAAATAACCAAATGGACCATTTTACACTTGTATAAGGCTTGCAGACTCTTAAACGTATTTACTCTTAAATTTGGTAGATTGATTAAATACACAAAGTCGACATTTGTCTACCTTTGGTTGTGTAAATAACGCTGCCTGTTAAATCCAACTTATATTCGACTTCTTTAATTTAATTTAAAAATATAACTCTCCAAGTCTGTATCGCACCATTGAAATTTTAGTTGACAAATGTGATTGAATGCACATTAGGTTTGAATATAGTTCATAATTTATTAAATATATATAATATATATATATATAAATTGGTATAACCTACTCATTGAGTGAGAGAGAAATTGCACAATACTATGGATTCGTCCTTAAGAGTAAACTCTTTTGCAAAATTATTGTCATTAAATTTTCTCCATTTAACTTATAAATAATAAGATAACAAAGCAAAAATATATTTTAATATTGATAACATTGAATTTACTAAATAGAATTTTGGATAATGAAGTAAATCTGAAATAATGTGACAAAACCTAAAATGATCATAAACGACACCTTTTAACCACGACAAACCCAAAATGTTCGCGCAATACTTACTTGGTATACACTGTATTTCAGCAACCTTATTTTTCATCAATTGTTGGATATCACATACCATAATAGAGTGGAGTAGATGAATTCATACAAATAGTCTTAATCTGCTGCTGAATAATTTGCGTCTCGCTGTCATCTGAGAAAATTTTGAGTAAGTAACGGCAGATTCCAGTGCATTCTCTCCACAATGATGATAAATAACAATAATATTCAAGACAATATACACAAAAAGTGGTAAAGCTCAATAATTTGCAACAATTGTTTTTGCCCAAAACAATTTTAGAACTATTTTATAAATGACGAACTTGTTATGCAAAGTAGCTTGAATACTCAAGATGTGACAAATATAATTTTGAATCTTGATAAATGGTTTTAAGTGAAATAGTGAGTCGTTACGTAAGATTTCTATTAACTCATGATTGCGCGGATTGTGGTATCATTCACTTCAAATTCACTTTGTAAGCTTTGGATAACAAACAATCCTACCATATATATATATATATATATATATATATATATATATATATATGCCAGTTTAAACTAAGCATTTTATAAAGTAAAAAGTTCATTCTTTCAGCAGACAGGTTCCGTTCTTAATGGGAACTCCGCAAGTACTGCCAAAATTTTGTCTTAGACACATCTCGAAAAGGGGGAAATTTGCATCGACAACTGTTATTCCATAAACAGAGACAACCTGCCCACATATAATTTTAATTAGGTACGGACATATGTGTTTGATTAGCGTTTCCTTCGGGGTAGCCTATTTTGTATCTCTATAGATCCAAAATTCCAACTAGTCACCCCGATCACGCTATCAGGGAAAGTAGCATTCAATTTGGGATTTATACAAATAAACATGCAATGATTGGGCTGATTCTCAAAACGTACATTTAAATCAAGATTTCGTGCTAGAGGTAAACAATAATACAATTATATATTTTTTGGGGGGGAGGTTTCAATTGATTATGCTAGTGGTAACAAATCTGACTCGTTTTTACTTCTGTTTCTTGTTTTGGCTAGTTTGTAAGTGTGTATGCGTTTGTGTTTGTGTGTGTGCGTGTATGCGTGATTGCATGTAAAGGTCATTCTCGAAGTATTGTAAAGTGATGTCTGAGATCTGGTCATTATTGTTTTTATGGCTTGAGAATTAACCATTTGTGCGCATTGTTCACTGTAACATGAACGAGTGTAGTTGATCTTTTCGCTTTGTTGTGCAAATTTGTATTTTGCACATGGTAACAGCACCAGTGTGGATTGCAGTGTTGAATGCTCATATTGTTTGGAAACTTCTGTCACCCTATACGCCTCTGTTATTTCCACATCAGTTAGTTGCCATTCCGATTGTATGTTTGTTGATTCTAGTCGAGGGTCTGCTTGGTCTTGACTGGATAATAGTTTAATGTGTGGAATTGCTGTGGAGTGAATAGAGTCACAGACTTAAAGACAAATTTTCTCTAATCCAATCCGTGTTCGCGGGAAAATTGTAGACAATATTTGACGTGTTTCTGATAAGAACGTAGCCGATCTACTGGATGAATTGCCTTTGCAAATTTTATTTAATGCTTAGTTTATTCTGAAAATTTTTTATGAGATTAGTCATTACCTCATGCACTCATCCATGATTTAAATAATCGTTATGTAAGCGCATATGCATAAATTAATTTGCTAATATTTCAAAATATATTCGACAAATAAAAATTTGTTTAGCATGATATCAATATGGTAATGAGCAAAAATGGAATAATGGAAGAGAGAATGTACTGTTTCCTAATTTGATAACTTTCATATAAATGGCAATAAAATGATTCAAATTTTAAGTTAATAATAATTCCTTAATAAACTACAGATTATTCTAATACCACTTACGCGCCTATCTGATGCCTAAATGATTTTCATTTGGCATGGGAGCACTCAACGTCTAGTGTTTTTTGAGCCCTCCATAAAATTCAGCATTACATGACTGTCCGTATCATTACCCAGGCTTGTTATCTCTAGATCGTCTAAGAGATCTTTAACGTTCTCATTTGAATTATTAATTAAAAGTTATCCATGTAGCATTCAGCACCTACACCGTAAATGCTTCCTGATGCATTCTTGGTTGGAACAGACGCATCATGTACATTCAATTAACTGAAACCAGTGAAATACAAATAAAGTTCACGGTTTAGTCTTCTCGACCAAGCATCACCCATACCGAAGTAATGTGAACGTAACACATAGTACTGTTTTGTAAAAGTAAATTATTCAAGTATGTATTGTGTTGCGAACCTAGTAACAAATTATTTCAGTTGTGACCAGGACGATTAACCAAAGACAGCATGAACGGAAAGTATAATCTCATGCACATTCGTTTCGTGCTTACTGGCGACTCATCAGTAGGAGCCGGTATTACGCCCTTTAACCATTATATATTTGGGGTTAGGAATGTGGGATAATAGGACGAAACCCAAATATATTGTGGTTATCGGGCGTAGTACCGGCTCCTTCTGATAAATCACCAGTCAGCACGAAACGAATTTGCATGAGATTATACTTTCCGTTCATGATGTCTTTGGTTTATCCTCCTGGTCACAACTGAACTAATTTGTTACTAGGTTCGCAATACCTAATACGTACTTGCATATATATTAGTTCTCCGCAACAAACAGTATTTAAAGTAAATCATTGCTTGAATAACCTTTATATGTGCAATTTTTGCGCATTTTAGCTACACTGATTCGGTCTGAAGTCTCGGGAATTCTAGTTAGCTTATTAAAAGTTATCTGTAAAATAATACCAACAGTAATATTGTTTATTTGTTTTTTCGCATAATTGAAATAATATCCGAGCGTGAATTTTATGCAGCTCTGTGTTTGCTTACGTCAGAATATATGACTGCATAAAATGATGGAAAAAGAAAATATACTGGAGGTTGTGTTGAAAGAGGAGAAAATTGGCATGCACTGCCAAAACTAAATAATGGGAACGACGTGACTGACGCCTAAAATATTTTCAATAATAAACTGAATTAACTTTAAAAATGTCGTTCGATATATTTATTGTCGTCTACAACAAATGAACACAAATCTCTGGCTTACTCCGTGGGACAGAAGAACACCAAAACGTTTGTCTGTAAAAGTTTAATTATTAATTACCTTCAGCGTATTCATTTTGTTTAGGTGTGCTAATTTTAATAAGACGCCAAAAGATAGATAGACTCAAACTCAAAATAACAATGAAGTCACTAGCAAACATACAGACAAAGAATACCACAAACTGTCGACAGTATTAAAATAAAGTTTCGGCCATTACAATGAAATCGGTTGTTTCTAATCTGCATCATCTTTTACGTGTAAAGAGGAAAACGATTTTGAACCGCCTTATTAAATGCTGGTTTTGACGGTAGACGAATATGAGGAAAAGTTGAAATAAAATCCAAAATTGATTCCGAAAACAAGTAGAGTTTAATGCACACCTCAGTGGTCTGGTAGTATTTGATCGACAAATATCTTATCATAGTAGCATTACAGCAAGAATGTTGGAAAACAATTGCTTCCCTGGAAAAAGACAAGGTCTTGATATGTAAGTATAACTAAAGCAGTAGCAACCTGGTCGCAATTTGTCTTCCCTAAATAATTTATTTGTAGTCATTCAGTGAAGTTTTCAATTCCATTTGAGTCGCATGTCAATCGTTTTCGCATTTGGTGGACAGTAAAATTTGCGTAATTTTCACTCATGCCACCCGCTATGTGGAAATTACATTCGACGTCATAAATAATAAAATAATTGAATTTTTTCTTCAAAATGAACTTATCATCCGATGAATCCCGGCTTCCTCTTTGGTTGAGCATGAAGACGCTAAAATTTCATTCAAAAGATGAATTTTTAAATAATTCTAGATTCAAAGCACCGAATTTCAAAATATATGAATCTTGCTGTCCATAGTTTCATGATTTTATATAAACACTTCATAGATTTCATCATGTTCGACTAAATCATAATATGCTACATTACCAAATTACAAACAACCACGAAACATTTTGACAATTAATATTTATTTCGTCTGACCAAAGTATACCAAATCATTTTTTTCTAAATCAAGTTTGCTGAATTGCGACAAACACTACGCGCTTTTTAAAATAATTTATAATATATATATACATATATATATATATATATATATATATATATATATATATATATATATATATGAATATATATATAGAGAGAGAGAGGGAGAGAGTGAGAGAGTATTGAACAATGTTATTATAAATCAGGTTTATAAATCACAGTTTAATTTTGTCACTTTTTGTCAAACTCAAGTACACGGAAATAATTCATGATCTATATAGTATATTTTTAAAAGCAAGGCATACTTAATTGGATTTAACGAATAGATTATGCAACACATATCGAATGCGAAACTCATATGCAATGACGAACACACGCCCACACACACATGCGCACACACACACACACACACCATTCCTCTGGTATTGTTCACTTCTCGAACTTATTTTTATTGTTTATTTGTTTCATTTGACTGTTTCCGGAATACGTAAAATAGCCTTTAAATCCTCTTAGTTCTGTGTGTAAATTTTGTTGATAAAGATTTGGCTTTTGTAGAAGAATTTCAGGTCGTACTAGGACTAAAGTGGTCTTCAGTTCGCTTCCGCAATAATCGGCAAGTCCAACCTATAAAGAGCAATGAACAGCTATTGCATATTTATAAGTGAGCAATATTAGACAGTTTGATAGCAGGCAGCTTCTTTAAATTTATGATAAACAGGTGATTTTGATGTCCAAGCAAACATCCATAATGATTTTTTGCATACGAGTAATCATCGCTCTTTTAATTCATCATGAGCACGGCCAACACCAGGTATTGTAATTAATTCGAAAAGATATTTTTTAAATTCTCTAAGATAAATATCGTATCAAATTTATGTTTATTTTGAAATTGGAACTGTGGTGTTATAGCAGATGTTAGACTCATAGACTAAGTGAATTCAATTAAGCTGAGTTGGATGGTCTACTCTGTTAAAATTTTAAGCATACTATTCATTTCGACACATTCATAAATGATTATGAAAATGACATAGAAATACATCACGTGTATACGGCATTATTTTAATTTTCGGTTATAGAGATATTTTAGAGATAATTCTTTATTTTTTTGCATTCATTGTAACAAATTAGTTCAAATATAATCAGAAGGATAAGCCAAACTCAGCATGAACGGAAAGTATAATCTCATGTGATGTTCGTTTCGTGCTTACTGACGACTCATCAATAGGAGCCGGTATTACACCAAATATCCATTATATATTTAGGCGAGAAAAGTGTGAAATTGGACGGTAAAATCTCTTTTACTAATGTGTTAACCTGCAGTAGTTGAGCAAAATTCATATACAGTCCTCGACAATGCGAAGTCAAAATCAACACACTTTATATAATATATAGAAGAAGCTTTTAAATGTTGTAAGCACTATGGTTGTTTTTTCAGTACCCGATACCAACACTGGTTGCTGAATAGGTTGCTAAATCGTTATATGGTACCAACACAATGGATTCCACGGTATACAAAGGTTTACCAAAATTGGGAATTCAAAAAACATCATAACTCCTGCTACTCCAGCAAATCCATTCTGTTTGGTCTTTATCGATATCAATTATAATTCTTCGCGCTAATCACGAAATCATTCAATTGAATATTTAACAGTTCGATAATTTTTGTTGCGGAGAACAAATATATATGCAATTGTGTATTACGTTTGCTCACCCAGTAACAAATTAATTCAAATATGATCAGAATAATAAGCCAAAATCAACATGAACGGAAGGTATAATCTCTAATACACAACTGTATATATGTATATTAATTCTCCGCAACAAACATCTAACTTTTATATCAGTAGAGACAAAAAATAAACTTCAGTTTGTAGACTCCTAACAGACTGTCAATCGTCATTCCATCGTCTTGTCAAAATTAATTTATTAAAATATGTTTGCCTGGTCTTTTTTGTTTAATTTTTATAACTTATGAGAAACTTATGATGATGTTTCCTAGAAAGGGGACACGAAATTTCAGGCCGTTCAGTAAATATCTTCAACGGAAGTGATCAACTAGGTAAATCAAACGATGACGCGTTGATGAGAACAACGTTGACTAAACACCATTTTAAATAAATTTTAGTTACAAGTAATTAATGGTAGTTGTTATTACATGTTTTTTTTGCGGAAATTGGTAGTTTGTCAGCAAAGTTGCTTGTAAACTGATTTTTCGCGATAAAACTTATCATCTCTCATTCTTGGCATTGTGTGATTTTACTTAATTCTAAATCCCAAAGGAATCGATAATCCAGTTATTCGATGATTCAATTTGTATTGGATAAACAATTGGTTATATTTTACCTGCAAATATCTGCTATGGTGTGTTAATCATTTGCGTGATAGTAGTAAGTGGCGGCAAGTTGTTCGTTGCAACGAAATTGTTTACCTTGGTCACTCAGTGAATTCCGCTCCTACTTAGTTAAATTGATCTCGCTTATTTAAGCCAATGTTAAGTTTCTTGCTTGCATTAGACTGTGCATCTTAGATTCTTCGTTGAACTGCCTCACGGCATCTTTTCTAGCACACCATATTAAACTCTCATTAATCTATTATATGTCTGTGCTTACTTAGCATTTAATCCAAATTAAATCCTGTAGCTTTACAAAATTAAGCAGATATTATACCAGATTTGGCAGTCGATTGGCGCTATGATGAAAATAGTTACGCTGTGTAAACTTGTTTTACAATTAAGTTATGCTTCAAAACGCAATATATTTGCCAATTTAAATTGATAATACACAACAATTTCTCTTCCGAATCTTATTTACAAATTAAAATTCAAGTCCACGCAAATGCCACGTTAAGATTTGCATAAACTGTTTTAATCTAATTTTAGATTTTGTGACGGCTCAAGAACAATTCGCCGACATATTGCCTAAATTATATTAAAATTTAATTTACTCGACACCAATTAAAACAAGCGAAATTTTCCGTTAACCAATGGCATGCGAGCTTTCGTTTTCAACGCTATATAAACACGGTGCATTTGCAATACCTGTCATAAGTCAAGTTTGATTTCTGCTGCGCACTACGTGTACGCGCTGTCGCCTGTCACACTGACTGTTCAACTACGCTGACTTCTGGACTTGCTTCACAAGCAAAGTCACCTAGTCATGCCAATCTTGTTGCTGCACAACTAATGAGATGGAGCAACATCTATTTATTGGACCTCTACGTGTGCCAGTCACCACGGTGTTGTCGCATATCTTCAAAAAGACAATTTTGAGAATTCACACAGCCTCTCATCGTTGATTTCAACGCCACAATAGAAGGAACACCAGTCAGTCAACCAGAGCCGTTCTCAAGTGTCTAGGAGTACTTCTAGACACTGCTACACTACCTAACTTTCTCGGCATTTGCCAGAGAACGCAATACCGGCCCTAATAAGGGCCACCAACAGTACTTATTCTCAGCTTTCACGGCACCTAGCCACTTTGTGACGTCGTGCGGCATTTACTTGAAGCTGGGGCGTTTACAAGGTGTTGTTAAGTTATTGAAAGAAAAGTTATGTATATATGGTGTATCTAAATAACCAAATTCTGCAAGAATTAAATAACGATGCCTTACAAACATTCAATCGAACCTAGTGTCTGCTATTGGACAATATTGAAAATTAGATTTCAGCGTCAAAATTTCGCATAAGCATCCTTAATTTATGCGAGCTTACATGGTTCAGTGGTGCTGTTAACTGCCTAGATATGAATAATACCGATATAGAATATAAGCTATTGCACAGTGATTTATTTGATAAAAAATTAGTCTCCAACGCATATCCATAGAACCCTGATGCGTTTATTTTCTACTATATGAATTTGATTCCGTCAGACAAAGAGGAAGAAGTTTAGGTGTGTTAGGCATTCGATATTTCTTTACAAATTATTACAAATAGGTCTAAAATGATACGTCAAATTCAACATGAACAAAAGCTATAATCTAATTAACACATACGTTTCATGATAAATGGCGAATCCTCGGAATGGACCAACCTATTGTTCAACACTAACAGTACATTTCCTCGGTAGATTTGGTTAAGTTGAACGGAACAATCTAACTATATTTATGTGGTTTCAAACAGTAACAAGTCAATGTAATATGAAGTCTTCGGCTATTAGATTTCAAAACCATTTTACTATATATGGTATATAACATACCTTTGAAGGTTGTCAACACAACACCAAAGTTAAGGACAAGAAGCAATTCCGATCTCCCGACTCATCTGCAAAACCAACCACATACTGACATGTACCTAGACCCAAATTCCAAATGTTATCAAATTAGAAAAATTAGAGTTCTGGGATAAAATAAATTGCCGCACTGGAGCATTTCAGCACAAGTCCTTTATTTATCGTACACAAGACGAGAAAAGTACCAACTGCACGCTATTGGACATATAGCAATTGTCGCTGCAAAATTTAACACGACCATTCTTTGCATGTGCTACTTCAGGCATAGCTATCTCTTCTGTCATGCATTTACTTCATTTTTCATATTTTCAGGCTGAGTGTTATTAACAAGTATCGATTTACGCATAAAGCTCTCAATTCGATTGAATTATAAGTTCCGATTAAGCTGATTTCTTACAAAGTTCTGTTCGTAAACGTTTTTTTAACATACTTTATATAATATATGGACATATGTGTGAGTTGCTCAAATAAGAAAATGCATAAATTGGCACCTGTTACTTGTATATCATAGGATGCATCTTCGTTTTAATTTCACTTTTCATTTGTATTTTTTATTTTGCGGTAGATTGTTGGAGTGTGCATAAACAGTTAAAATTAACAACAGTGAAGTTGAGTATGAAAGACTCGATCCACCTTCCAGAATGGGGGTGTGGCATCGATTTGGAATTAGAAAAACCTTATTGCAGATTTTTATATAAAACTTCATAATCATCTTGACTGTTTTCGGCCGAGTGCATTGTGTAGCATGGTCGGGTTAGGAGACGATGCAGTGAATATTGGAGGCAAATTATTTCTATTAGGTAGATCCTGAACATAAAATTTTTATTAGCAAGACTTATTTGAGACTTGTTACCCATTTTTCTGTTACTTAAAATGCAATTCTTTCTGAATTACAGCTACAGTAAACCCTCTGTACTTCATGGATCGATTGACACGAATTCACTACTTCGCGGATTTTTTTTCGCTATATTGTAACACGCGGCTCCGCGTTACAACCCAACGAAGGTCAATTTTGACAAATATAGTTCTCCTTAAGGTCAAATAGTCTATTATTTTTTGCCGTCTAGAGCACGATCCATTTTGTTTAACTTTGAATTGATTCATATTTTGCAACATAACCTCCAATAAACGTCTGAAAACGGATGAGTCTTCTTACTTCACCCTTCCGAAAAATGTCAGAGACTGATCATGGAATGGGTAGTGATAACAGCCACCATGAAAATGTAGGAAATCATTACTAAATAGACAGCTACCCCGCAAAACCTATTACTATAACTACAAATCCTCCTACAATATTATATGATAAAATAAGAAAATATACCGTGGATTTTCCGATAATGTCGATAATAGTTGCGATATATAAAGACCTAAAATATTTTATTAATTCCAGAAGATATTTTGTTATTACCATTAAAACATTAATAATTTTTTTCATTTCCTAGTCTACGAAAAAAAAAGCAAGCATGAAATAGTATAAAACATGTACATAACTTGTATTCGAATTTGTAACTAACATGACAAAAAAGAACCATACGAAAAAAAGTTCTGTATCCGCGTACTTAATACCCTGTTTTTGGCAAAACACAAAGCATAATAGCTCGGTTACGAAATGCTATGTAAGACGGTCAGTGATTGTTTCTAATAATTACTGATGACGAATCAGCTCCCAAGTTTTGTAACCTCGACTGTGATTGGTGTTTTGACCGACCAGGGTTTTATAGCTATTTAATAGTGTTTGCTTTAATTTTCTAACATTTAAAACAATAGTTTTTTAACTTTAATATTCTAACAGTTAAATACTTTTACCTGTTTTAGATTAGGATACTGTACATATGTGTTCTGTCAAAGGGTGGTTTGTAAACAGTACATAAAGAGAGGGTTTTAAAAGTCCGAATACATGTTAAATAAGTACTTTTAATATGATGTCCCTACTTCGCGGATATTCTGCTGTCGTGGCCGGTCTTGAAACCTATCTACCGCGATAAACGAAGGTTCATTGTACATGATTTTTGTAGTGTTTGATAATTTTTAGTATCCCTTACTGGAGTAGCAATAAACGAGGGTTCACTGTACTTGATTTTAGTATAGTATGATAATTTTTATAAGCCTTAGCTGAAGTAGCAATTCAAATTTGTTATTTTCAATCTTTGTAAAATTAAGCCTATCTCCAAGATCATGGTACAGATATCCTCCACAGATGTGGTACATATTGCAATAACAGAATTGTCTATTGGAATTGACGTGGAAAGAGATTGAAACATATTCGGCATAAAATAATTGTAAATGTTTTCTGATTAAATATTGGTGGTCTTCTAAAAATTGTGTATTATCACAACTGTAAATTTCACGTAGCTCTCGCATACGGAATTGGACTGGTAAATCACTTCTCATGAATCTCCAAAGAAACATTATGCTATCTTAAATAAGCTTTAATATAGACATGTTGCGCGACAGGGAATAGATTATTTACCTGATTTTGGATTGCGTACCGAATTGTTTGAATCCACTGTCTTCATGATTTCGCCAAATATTTCAATATCCGGGTATGGAGATCTTTTTCAATGGCAATCAAATCATCCACAAAGTTGACAATCAATATGTCAAGTGAAAATATTAGTTCAAACTGTCACATGAGTGTACACGTGCAGTAATTGATTACTTCTCAATCCAAAACAAACGAGAACACATACACACAGGCATGACGTACGCTTATCTAGTGAGTTGTTAGTAATTATCATTAAATCACTGTAATCTCATTTCGAAGAGTGTACACAAGCAGACATATACACAAACCAATTTGACATACACTTCCCTCGCATTTTTAAAATAAAAGAAAAAAAGAGATCTAACAACAAGTATAAATGGGACAGTTTGAACTAATATTTCCACTTGACATATTGATTGTCAACTTAGTGGTTGATGTGCTTGCCATTGAAAAAGATCTCCATACCCGGAAATCTAAATATTTTCGAAATCATGATGATAGTGGATCCAAACAATTCGGTACGCAATCCTAAAATCAGGTAACTTATGTTATCTTTTTTTGGAAAATTAACATTAAATCATCAAAATATGAGCCACTGCGATATTCTTACATTTAATATAGTCTACATGAATCTAATGAAGTACAGAATATATTGATTCGTTATTTCAGTAAAGATTTGTTCAGTAAGATATCTGCGCTAAAACTGATTTCGTCGAGCACTTCAAAAACGCAGCAAGAATGGGCGAACTAAAATTCAATCCATATAAGTTAGTTTTGGTTTGTGCTAAAATGGTGGTACACTAGAGATAAACCACGTTGATAGGTAAGAATTCTGTTGGTCTTGAATTTCAAAACATCAGAAAAATAGACATTTATGTTGTTACTAAGCTATAAATAATGAGATATATTGATTATCCTAAATAATAATTATTTAAATCAAGGTTGTCATCTTGATATAAACACGTCATATTATATACATAAATTGGACAATATAAACTAAGAATTGTGTAATGTAGGGAAAGCAATTAATCCAGTAGATTGCCTTCTTTCTCATTGAGGACTCTTCACGTATTGTCCAGAATTTGCTGCGGACAGGACATGGACCCTGGAACTGTTCATATTTAACAGATATACAGGTATTTACAGGATAATTTAATTATTATAATCAAGGTTGCGGTCTTGATATAAACATCTGACACATTAATTACTTATATATGTCAGTGTAAACTAAACCAATGTTCGTTTAATTATATAAATGTTCATTTCAATACCACTTTCACATGTAGTGTGGTGTCTGTTCAGTAACGACAGATTGTATATGGTTAGTTGGAACTTTGGGTCTAAATGGATGCCATATGAGCTCCACCTAAAGGAAAAATAGACTAACCAGGTTACATTAGTTAGTATATAACTGAAAATTGTGTGCAGTGTAATGTGCGGCAGGATGGCTCAGTGGTTAGAGCACCAGATTCCGAAGCAGACGTGCCCAGGTTCGTATCCTGTCCGCGGCAAATTCTGGCCAGTACTTGATGAGTTCCCAATAAGGGCGAAACCGGTCTACTGGATGAATTGCCTTTTCTACACTATACAATTCTTAGTTTATACTGACATATATAAGTAACTAATGGGTCATGTGTTTATATCAAGACCGCAAACTTGATTATAATAATTGTAATCACCACCCCCGCAACCAATGTTCGTTTAATCATATAAATGTTCATTTCAATACCCTTTCCCCTTGTAATGTGGTGTCTGTTCAGTAATGACAGATTGGGCATGGTTAGTTGGAACTTTGGGTCTAAATGGATGCCATATGAGCTCCACCTAAAGGAAAAATTGACTAACAAAGTTACATTAGTTAGTATATAACTGAAAATTGTGTGTAGTGTAGTGTGCGGCAGGATAGCTCAGTGGTTAGAGCACCAGATTCCGAAGCAGACGTGCCCAGGTTCGTATCCTGTCCGCGAAAAATTCTGGCCAGTACTTGATGAGTTCCCAATAAGGACGAAACCGGTCTACTGGATGAATTGCCTTTTGTATACTATACAATTCTTAGTTTATACTGACATATGTAAGTAATTAATGGGTCCGGTGTTTATATCAAGACAGCAACCTTGATTATAATAATTGTTATCACCACCCGCGCAACCAATGTTCGTTTAATTTTATAAATGTTCATTTCAATACCACTTCCCCATGTAATGTGGTGTCTGTTCAGTAATGACAGATTGGGCATGGTTAGTTGGAATTTTGAGTCTAAATGGATGCCATATGAGCTCCACCTAAAAGGAAAAATTGACTAACCAAGTTACATTAGTTAGTATATAACGGAAAATTGTGTGTAGTGTAGTGTGCGGCAGGATAGCTCAGTGGTTAGAGCACCAGATTCCGAAGCAGACGTGCCCAGGTTCGTATCCTGTCCGCGACAAATTCTGGCCAGTACTTGATGAGTTCCCAATAAGGACGAAACCGGTCTACTGGATGAATTGCCTTTTCTACACTATACAATTCTTAGTTGATACTGACATATGTAAGTAATTAATGGGTCAGGTGTTTATATCAAGACCGTAACCTTGATTATAATAATTGTTCTCACCACCCGCGCAACCAATGTTCCTTTAATTATATAAATGTTCATTTCAATACCACTTCCCCATGTAATGTGGTGTCTGTTCAGTAATGACAGATTGGGCATGGTTAGTTGGAACTTTCTGTCTAAATGGATGCCATATGAGCTCCACCTAAAAGGAAAAAATTGACTAACCAAGTTACATTAGTTAGTATATAACTGAAAATTGTGTGCAGTGTAGTGTGCGGCAGGATGGCTCAGTGGTTAGAGCACCAGATTCCGAAGCAGACGTGCCCAGGTTCGAGTCCTGTCCGCGGCAAATTCTGGCCAGTACATGATGAGTTCCCAATAAGGACGAAACCGGTCTACTGGATGAATTGCCTTTTCTACACTATACAATTCTTAGTTTATACTGACATATGTAAGTAATTAATGGGTCAGGTGTTTATATCAAGACCGCAACCTTGATCATAATAATTGTTATCACCACCCGCGCAACCAATGTTCGTTTAATTATATAAATGTTCATTTCAATACCACTTCCCCATGTAATGTGGCGTCTGTTCAGTAATGACAGATTGGGCATGGTTAGTTGGAACTTTGGGTCTAAATGGATGCCATATGAGCTCCACCTAAAGGAAAAATTGACTAACCAAGTTACATTAGTTAGTATATAGCTGAAAATTGTGTGTAGTGTAGTGTGCGGCAGGATAGCTCAGTGGTTAGAGCACCAGATTCGGAAGCAGACGTGCCCAGGTTCGTATCCTGTCCGCGGCAAATTCTGGCCAGTACTTGATGAGTTCCCAATAAGGACGAAACAGGTCTACTGGATGAATTGCCTTTTCTACACTATACAATTCTTAGTTTATACTGACATATGTAAGTAATTAATGGGTCATGTGTTTATATCAAGACCGCAACCTTGATTATAATAATTGTTATCACCACCCGCGCAACCAATGTTCGTTTAATTATATAAATGTTCATTTCAATACCACATCCACCATGTAGTGTGTTGTCTGTTCAGTAATGACAGATTGGGCATGGTTAGTTGGAACTTTGGGTCTAAATGGATGCCATATGAGCTCCACCTAAAGGAAAAATTGACTCACCAAGTTACATTAGTTAGTATATAACTGAAAATTGTGTGTAGTGTAGTGTGCGGCAGGATAGCTCAGTGGTTAGAGCACCAGATTCCGAAGCAGACGTGCCCAGGTTCGTATCCTGTCCGCGGCAAATTCTGGCCAGTACTTGATGAGTTCCCAACAAGGACGAAACCGGTCTACTGGATGAATTGCCTTTTCTACACTATACAATTCTTAGTTTATACTGACATATGTAAGTAATTAATGGGTCAGGTGTTTATATCAAGACCGCAACCTTGATTATAATAATTGTTATCACCACCCGCGCAACCAATGTTCGTTTAATTATATAAATGTTCATTTCAATACCACTGACCCATTTAATGTGGTGTCTGTTCAGTAATGACAGATTGTGGATGGTTAGTTGGAATTTTGGGTCTAAATGGATGCCATATGAGCTCCACCTAAAGGAAAAATAGACTAACCAAGTTACATTAGTTAGTATATAGCTGAAAATTGTGTGCATTGTACTGTGCGGCAGGATGGCTCAGTGGTTAGAGCACCTGGTTCGGAAGCAGACGTGCCCAGGTTCGAGTCCTGTCCGCGACAAATTCTGGCCAGTACATGATGAGTTCCCAATAAGGACGAAATCGGTCTACTGGATGAATTGCCTTTTCTACACTATACAATTCTTAGTTTATACTGACATATGTAAGTAATTAATGGGTCAGGTGTTTATATCAAGACCGCAACCTTGATTATAATAATTGTTATCACCACCCGCGCAACCAATGTTCGTTTAATTATATAAATGTTCATTTCAATACCACTGACCCTTGTAGTGTGGTGTCTGTTCAGTAATGACAGATTGTGGATGGTTAGTTGGAATTTTAGGTCTAAATGGATGCCATATGAGCTCCACCTAAAGGAAAAATAGACTAACAAGGTTACATTAGTTAGTATATAACTGAAAATTGTGTGCATTGTAGTGTGCGGCAAGATGGCTCAGTGGTTAGAGCACCAGGTACCGAATCAGACGTGCCCAGGTTCCAGTCCTGTCCGCGACAAATTCTGGCCAGTACATGATGAGTTCCCAATAAGGACGAAATCGGTCTACTGGATGAATTGCCTTTTCTACACTATACAATTCTTAGTTTATACTGACATATGTAAGTAATTAATGGGTCAGGTGTTTATATCAAGACGGCAACCTTGATTATTATAATTGTTATCACCACCCGCGCAACCAATGTTCGTTTAATTATATAAATGTTCATTTCAATACCATTTCCCCATGTAATGTGGTGTCTGTTCAGTAATGACAGATTGGGCATGGTTAGTTGGAACTTTGGGTCTAAATGGATGCCATATGAGCTCCACCTAAAGGAAAAATTGACTAACCAAGTTACATTAGTTAGTATATAACTGAAAATTGTGTGTATTGTAGTGTGCGGCAGGATAGCTCAGTGGTTAGAGCACCAGATTCCGAAGCAGACGTGCCCAGGTTCGTATCCTGTCCGCGGCAAATTCTGGCCAGTACTTGATGAGTTCCCAATAAGGACGAAACCGGTCTACTGGATGAATTGCCTTTTCTACACTATACAATTCTTAGTTTATACTGACATATGTAAGTAATTAATGGGTCATGTGTTTATATCAAGACGGAAATCTTGATTATTATAATTGATATCACCACCCGCGCAACCAATGTTCGTTTAATTATATAAATGTTCATTTCAATACCATTTCCCCATGTAATGTGGTGTCTGTTCAGTAATGACAGATTGGGCATGGTTAGTTGGAACTTTGGGTCTAAATGGATGCCATATGAGATCCACCTAAAGGAAAAATTGACTAACCAAGTTACATTAGTTAGTATATAACTGAAAATTGTGTGCAGTGTAGTGTGCGGCAGGATAGCTCAGTGGTTAGAGCACCAGATTCCGAAGCAGACGTGCCCAGGTTCGGGTCCTGTCCGCGACAAATTCTGGCCAGTACATGATGAGTTCCCAATAAGGACGAAATCGGTCTACTGGATGAATTGCCTTTTCTACACTATACAATTCTTAGTTTATACTGACATATGTAAGTAATTAATGGGTCAGGTGTTTATATCAAGACCGCAACCTTGATTATAATAATTGTTATCACCACCCGCGCAACCAATGTTCGTTTAATTATATAAATGTTCATTTCAATACCACTTCCCCATGTAATGTGGTGTCTGTTCAGTAATGACAGATTGGGCATGGTTAGTTGGAACTTTGGGTCTAAATGGATGCCATATGAGATCCACCTAAAGGAAAAATTGACTAACCAAGTTACATTAGTTAGTATATAACTGAAAATTGTGTGTAGTGTAGTGTGCGGCAGGATAGCTCAGTGGTTAGAGCACCAGATTCCGAAGCAGACGTGCCCAGGTTCGTATCCTGTCCGCGGCAAATTCTGGCCAGTACTTGATGAGTTCCCAATAAGGACGAAACCGGTCTACTGGATGAATTGCCTTTTCTACACTATACAATTCTTAGTTTATACTGACATATGTAAGTAATTAATGGGTCAGGTGTTTATATCAAGACCGCAACCTTGATTATAATAATTGTTATCACCACCCGCGCAACCAACGTTCGTTTAATTATATAAATGTTCATTTCAATACAACTTCCCCACGTTGTGTGGTGTCTGTTAAGTAATAACAGATTTTGGATATTTAGTTGGAATTTTCGGTCTAAATGGATGCTATTTGGGCCCCACCTAAAGGAAAAATAGACTAACAAGGTTACAGTAGTTAGTATATAACTGAAAATTGTGTGCATATTGGTGTGCAAAGATGGCTCAGTGGTTAGAGCACCAGGTACCGAATCAGACGTGCCCAGGTTCCAGTCCTGTCTGCGGCAAATTCTGGCCAGTACGTGATGAGTTCCCAATAAGGGCGAAATCGGTCTACTGGATGAATTGCCTTTTCTACACTATACAATTCTTAGTTTATACTGACATATGTAAGTAATTAATGGTTCAGGTGTTTATATCAAGACCGCATCCTTGATTATAATAAATGTTATCTCCACCCGCGCAACCAATGTTCGTTTAATTATATAAATGTTCATTTCAATAACCTTTACCCTTGTAGTATGGTGTCTGTTCTGTAATGACAGATTGTGGATGGTTAGTTGGAATTTTGGGTCTAAATGGATGCCATATGAGCTCCACCTAAAGGAAAAATAGACTAACCAAGTTACATTAGTTAGTATATAGCTGAAAATTGTGTGCAATGTAGTGTGCGGCAGGATGGCTCAGTGGTTAGAGCACCAGGTTCCGAAGCAGACGTGCCCAGGTTCGAGTCCTGTCCGCGGCAAATTCTGGCCAGTACATGATGAGTTCCCAATAAGGACGAAACCGGTCTACCGGATGAATTGCCTTTTCTACACTATACAATTCTTAGTTTATACTGACATATGTAAGTAATTAATGGGTCATGTGTTTATATCAAGACGGCAACCTTGATTATTATAATTGATATCACCACCCGCGCAACCAATGTTCGTTTAATTATATAAATGTTCATTTCAATACCAATTCCCCATGTAATGTGGTGTCTGTTCAGTAATGACAGATTGGGCATGGTTAGTTGGAACTTTGGGTCTAAATGGATGCCATATGAGCCCCACCTAAAGGAAAAATTGACTAACCAAGTTACATTAGTTAGTATATAACTGAAAATTGTGTGTAGTGTAGTGTGCGGCAGGGAGACTCAGTGGTTAGAGCACCAGATTCCGAAGCAGACGTGCCCAGGTTTGAGTCCTGTCCGCGGCAAATTCTGGCCAGTACATGATGAGTTCCCAATAAGGACGAAACCGGTCTACTGGATGAATTGCCTTTTCTACACTATACAATTCTTAGTTTATACTGACATATGTAAGTAATTAATGGGTCAGGTGTTTATATCAAGAACGCAACCTTGATTATAATAATTGATATCACCACCCGCGCAACCAATGTTCGTTTAATTATATAAATGTTCATTTCAATACCATTTCCCCATGTAATGTGGTGTCTGTTCAGTAATGACAGATTGGGGATGGTTAGTTGGAATTTTGGGTCTAAATGGATGCCATATGAGCTCCACCTAAAGGAAAAATTGACAAACCAAGTTACATTAGTTAGTATATAACTGAAAATTGTGTGTAGTGTAGTGTGCGGCAGGATAGCTCAGTGGTTAGAGCTCCAGATTCCGAAGCAGACGTGCCCAGGTTCGTATCCTGTCCGCGGCAAATTCTGGCCAGTACTTGATGAGTTCCCAATGAGGACGAAACCGGTCTACTGGATGAATTGCCTTTTCTACACTATACAATTCTTAGTTTATACTGACATATGTAAGTAATTAATGGGTCAGGTGTTTATATCAAGACCGCAACCTTGATTATAATAATTGATATCACCACCCGCGCAACCAACGTTCGTTTAATTATATAAATGTTCATTTCAATATCACTGACCCTTGTAGTGTGGTGTCTGCTCAGTAATGACAGATTGTGGATGGTTAGTTGGAATTTTAGGTCTAAATGGATGCCATATGAGCTCCACCTAAAGGAAAAATAGACTAACAAAGTTACATTAGTTAGTATATAGCTGAAAATTGTGTGCATTGTAGTGTGCGGCAGGATGGCTCAGTGGTTAGAGCACCAGGTTCAGAAGCAGACGTGCCCAGATTAGAGTCCTGTCCGCGACAAATTCTGGCCAGTACATGATGAGTTCCCAATAAGGACAAAATCGGTCTACTGGATGAATGCCTTTTCTACACTATACAATTCTTAGTTTATACTGACATATGTAAGTAATTAATGGGTCATGTGTTTATATCAAGACGGAAACCTTGATTATTATAATTGATATCACCACCCGCGCAACCAATGTTCGTTTAATTATATAAATGTTCATTTCAATACCACTTACACATATAGTGTGGTGTCTGTTCAGTAATGACAGATTGTGGATGGTTAGTTGGAACTTTGGGTCTAAATGGATGCCATATGAGCTTCACCTAAAGGAAAAATTGACTAACCAAGTTACATTAGTTAGTATATAACTGAAAATTGTGTGTAGTGTAGTGTGCGGCAGGATAGCTCAGTGGTTAGAGCACCTGATTCCGAAGCAGACGTGCCCAGGTTCGTATCCTGTCCGCGGCAAATTCTGGCCAGTACTTGATGAGTTCCCAATAAGGACGAAACCGGTCTACTAGATGAATTGCCTTTTCTACACTATACAATTCTTAGTTTATACTGACATATGTAAGTAATTAATGGGTCATGTGTTTATATCAAGACGGAAACCTTGATTATTATAATTGATATCACCACCCGCGCAACCAATGTTCGTTTAATTATATAAATGTTCATTTCAATACCACTGACCCATTTAGTGTGGTGTCTGTTCAGTAATGACAGATTGTGGATGGTTAGTTGGAATTTTGGGTCTAAATGGATGCCATATGAGCTCCACCTAAAGGAAAAATAGACTAACCAAGTTACATTAGTTAGTATATAGCTGAAAATTGTGTGCAGTGTAGTGTGCGGCAGGATAGCTCAGTGGTTAGAGCACCAGATTCCGAAGCAGACGTGCCCAGGTTCGAGTCCTGTCCGCGGCAAATTCTTGCCAGTACATGATGAGTTTCCAATAAGGACGAAACCGGTCTACTGGATGAATTGCCTTTTCTACACTATACAATTCTTAGTTTATACTAACATATGTAAGTAATTAATGGGTCAGGTGTTTATATCAGGACCGCATCCTTGATTATAATAATTGTTATCACCACCCGCGCAACCAATGTTCGTTTAATTATATAAATGTTCATTTCAATACCACTGACCCATTTAGTGTGGTATCTGTTCAGTAATGACA